>SZWC01003126.1:43445-68005 GCA_023375785.1 Penium margaritaceum | reverse complement strand
CCCCCCCCCCCCCCCCCAAATTTACAAAGTGTATTAGGTGAGAAAATATGATATAAACGTTCAAATTTACACTAGTGTACAACATACTAGTGAACAAAACTGATGATCATCACTACACACAGCCCGCTACATTGACCTGATACAGATTTGATCTTTGAGAAGGGGGGGGGGGGATCCCTAGTACGTGGTGACCGTTTCGTCACATGTACTACCCACTTGAAGCAAACTACTAGGTTGCATCCACATCGTCAATTATCGAAGATCGGCAGTGTTCATGTGTAGTTATAACATCAACTTTGAATGCACAACTTTTTTTTCTTCGCCCATCATATTACAAACAACACACTCACCACAGAAACTTTTGCTACGCCCTAGTTGCGCCCTAGTTGCGCCCTAGTTGTGCCCTAGTTGCACCCTAGTTGTGCCCTACTTTTGTCCTGCTTACACCCTGGTTGCGTCCTACTCGCACCCTAGTTACGACCTTGTTGCGCCCTAGTTGTACCCTAGTTGCGCCCTAGTTTCATCTTTGTTGGGTACTAGCTACGCCCTCATTGCACCCTAGTTGCGCCGAATTTTGCCCGAGTTATGCCCTAGTTGCACCTTAGTTACACCCGAGTTCCGCCTTAGTTTCCCCCTACTTGCGCCCAAGATACTTCCTAGTTGTGCCCTTGTTGTACCCTACTTGTACCCTACTTGTGCCCTACATGCACCCTAGTTGCGCCCTAGTTGGATCCTACTTGCAACCTACTTATGCCCTACTTGCGCCCTAGTTGCGTCCTTGTTCTGCCCGACTTGCGCCCTACTTGCACCTTACATGCACCCTACTTGCGCCTTACCTGCACCCTAGTTGTACATTGGTTCTATCCTAGTTGCACCCTACTTGCGTCCTACTTGCACCAAAGTTGCGCCCTAGGTGCGTCCTTGTTGCACGCTAGTTACGCCCTACTTGCGCCCTACTGTTAGCCTAATTGTACCCTACTTGCGCCCGACTCGCCCACTAGTGGCACCCTAGTTGTACCCTATCTTCACACTACTTACGTCCTACTTACACCCTACTTGCGCCCTAGTTGTTCCCTTGTTGCACCCAATTTGCACCTTAGTTGCGCCCTACTTGAGCCCTTGTTGCGCCCTAGTTGTGCCCTAGTTGTACCCTAGTTACGCCTCAGTTGGGCACTAGCTACGTGCTAGTTGCACCCTAGTTGTGTCCTATTTGCATCCTATTTGTGCCCTACTTGTACCCTACATGCGTCCTAGTTGTGCCCTAGTTACACCATAGTTGCGCCCTAGTTACACCCTAGTTGCGCCCTGGTTACCCCATAGAAGTACCCTGGTTACACCTTAGTTGCACCTTAGTTATTCCCTAGTTGCACCCTAGTTGTACCCTACTTGCACCTTACTTGTGTACTACTCGTACCCTTTTTGCGCCCTAGTTGAACCTTAGTTTTGTGCTGCTTGTACCATACTTGCACCCTAGTTGTGCCCTAGAAGTGTTGTAGTTGCATCCTAGTTGTGCCCTACTTGCCCCCTAGTTGTGCCCTAGTTGCGACCTAGTTGTGCCTTAGTTGCGCCCTACTTGCACCCTTCTTCCACCCTACTTACACCCTAGTTGCGTCCTAGTTGTGCCCTAGTTATGCCCTACTTACGCCCTACTTACGCCCTACTTGTGCCCTAGTTGTACCCTAGTTGTGCCCTAGTTGCGCCCTACTTGTACCCTAGTTGCACCCTAGTAACTCTCTCGTTGCGACCCTGCTTGCGCCCTCCTTGTGCCCTACATGCGCCCTAGTTGCGCCCTAGTTGCGTATCAGTTGAGAACTGGCTATTTCCTAGTTGTGCCCTAGTTGCACCTTAGTTACACCTTGGCTGCGCTCTAGTTGCGTCCTAGTTGTGCCCTACTTGTGCCCTAGTTGCGTCCAATTTGCACCCTAGGTGCGCCCTGGTTGTGCCCTACTTCTACCCTAGGTGAGCCAGAGTTTTGCCCCACTTGGTCCCTACTTGCGCCGTACTTGTACCCTACTTGCACCCTACTTGGACCGTAGTTGCACCCTAGTTGAGTTATACATGCGTCTTACTTGCATCCATTTGCACCCTACTTGCACCCTACTTTCACCCTTGTTGCGCCATAGTTGCGCCCTTCTTGCGTCCTACTTGAACCCCAGATACGCCCTTGTTCTGCCCTAGTTTTGCCCTACTTGCACCCTACTTGAGCCCTAGTTGTACCCTAGTTGCGCCTTAGTTGTGCCCTAGCTGCATCCCTCTTGCGCTTTACATCCGCCTTAGTTGCACCCTAGATTCGCCTCAATTGGGCACTAGATATGCCCTAGTTTCAACCTAGTTGCATCCTAGTTGTGCCTTAGTTGCATCCTACTTACACCCTACTTGCGTCCTAGTTGTGCCCTCTTACACCCTAGTTGCGTCCTACTATTCCCTAGTTGCGCCCTAGTTGCACTTTAGTTGCGCCCTAGTTGTACCTTAGTTGGGTATTGGCTACGCCCTAGAAGCGCCCCAATTGCACTCTACTTGCACCCTTGTTGTGTCCTACTTGCATCCTACTTTCGCCCTAGTGTTGCTCAACATGCACCCTTCTTGCAACCTAGTTACGTCCAACTTAGACCCTAGTTGCGCCCTAGTTGCGCCCTAGTTGCATCTCGGTTGGGTACCAGCTATGCCCTTCTTGCGCCTTAGTTGCACCCTAGTTACGCCCTAGTTTTGCCTTAGTCACACCCTATTTTCACCCCAGTTGTGCCTTTGTTGCGCCCTACGTGAGCCCTAGTTTCACCCTAGTTACGCCCTTGTTCCGCTTTACTTGTGCCCTCGTTGTACTCTAGTTGCACCCTAGTTAAGCCCTAGTAGTACCCTACTTGCACCCTACTTGCACCCTAGGTGCACCCTAGTTGTGCCCTACTTGTGTCCTACTTGCACCCTACTTGTGCCCTACTTGCACCCTAGTTGTGCCCTCGTTGCGTCCTAGTTACGCCATACTTGCGCCCTATCTGCACCCTTGTCATATATGACCAGTCTCCTCACCCCCGAAACTATGTATCGACAAGTGTATTGGGAAGTGTACATATGAGTGAACATGGACTTCTAGCAAAATCTAGTACATAGTACATATAATCTATAATAATCAACACCTAATATGAAAAATTCATGTTTGGGCTCTGGTGACAGTTATTGATGTTGTTGATTTCTTAAGAACAGGTGCATGTAGGAATCCAGTTTCTGATACACTAATTGTCGAGTGTATGAATTTGGGGTGATTAACCATGACTCTCCCTTATTGCACCCTAGTTGCCTCCTAGTTGGGCCATAGTTGCGCCCTAGTTGTGCCCTAGTAATGCCCTAGTTGCACCCTACTTGCACCCTAGTTGCGCCCTACTTATGCCCTACGTGTGTCCTAATTGCGCCCTAGTTGCACCCTAGTTGCATACTTCTTACTCCCTATTTGCGCCCTACATGCGCCCTAGGTGCATCCTAGTTGCGCCCTAGTTGGAGCCTACTTGCGCCCTACTTGCGCCTTACTTGTGCGTTGTTTGCACCCTCGTTGTGCCCTTCTTGTACCCTGGTTCCGTCCTAGTTGTGCCCTTGGTTTCCCCTAGTTGTACCTTAGTTGGGCAGTAGCTACGCCCTTGTTGCACTCTAGTTGCGTCCTAATTGTGTCCTACTTGTGCCCTAGTTGTGCCCTTGGTTTCCCCTAGTTGTACCTTAGTTGGGCAGTAGCTACGCCCTTGTTGCACTCTAGTTGCGTCCTAATTGTGTCCTACTCGTGCCCTACTTGCGCCCTACTTGTGCCCTAGTTGTGCCCTTGTTGCACCCTAGTTGCGCCCTAGTTGCACCCTATTTGCGCCCTAGTTGTGCCTTAGTTGGACACTAGCTACGCCCTAGCTATGCCCTAGTTGCACCCTAGTTGCGCTCTAGCTGTGCCCTAGTTGTGCCCTAGTTGCCTCTCACTTGGGCACTAGCAACGGCCCAGTTGCGTCCTGGTTGTGCCCTAGTGGTGCCCCATTTGTACCCTAGTTGCATCCTAGTTACACCCTACTTGCGCCCTAGTTGCACCACAGTTGCACCCTAGTTGCGCTCTACTTTCCCCTAGGGGGCAAGTAGTGCATCCTAGTTGTACCCTTCTTGCACCCTAGGTGCCCCCTACTTGTGGTCTACTACACCCTACTTGCACTCTAGTTGCGCCCTAGTTTTGCCCTAAATATGTCCTACTTGGGCCCTACTTGTGCCCTGGTTGCACCCTAGTTGCGCCCTAATTGTACCCTAGTTGTGCCTTCCTTGCACCCTAGTTTTTCCCTCTTTGTACCCCCCACATTCGTCTTGCATGCACCCTACTTGTGCTCTACTTCCGCACTATTTGCACCCTAGTTGTGCCCTTGTTTCGCCAAAGATGGGCACTAGCTATGCCCTAGTTGCGCCGTAGTTACACCTTATTTTTTCCCTACTTGCACCCTACTTGTGTCCTACTTGCACCCTACTTGTGCCTTAGTTGTGCCCTCGTTGTGCACTAGCTGCGCATCAGTTTGACACTAGCTACCCTAGTTGCGCCTGAGTTGGGCCTTAATTGTGCCCTAGTTGCGCTGAGGTTGTGCCCTACTTGCGCCCTACTTGTTTCCTAGTTGCGCCCTACTTTCCCCCTAGTTGCACCCTACTTGCGCCTTACTTGTGCCCTACTTGCATCCTAGTTGCTCCCTAGTTGTGCCCTAGTTGCATCTTACTTGCGCCCTACTTGCGCCTTACTTGCGTCCTACTTGCACCCTAGTTGCGCCCTTGTTGCGCCTACTTGAGCCCTACGTGCATCGTAGTTGCGCCCTGATTGTGCCCTAGTTATGCCCTAGTTTCGCCCTACTTGCACGTTGGTTGCACCCTACTTACGCCCTAGTTCCGCCCTAGTAGGGCAATAGCTATACCCTAGTTGCGCCCTAGTTGGGCCCTAGTTGGGTCCTACCAGCGTTCTACTTGTGCCCCACTTCCGCCATACTCATGCCCTGGTTGTGCCCTAGATGCCCCCTACTTCCGCCCTACTTGCACCCTAGTTGCGCCCTAGTTCCACCCTAGTTGTGCCCTACTTGCACCCTACTTGCACCCTACTTCCACCCTTGTTACGCCCTAGTTGAGCTCTACTTGCGCCCTACCTGCGCCCTACTTGTGCCCTACTTGTGCCCTATTTGAAACCTAGTTACACCCTTGTTGCACCCTAGTAGCGCCTTACTGGCTACCTACTTGGGTGCTAGTTGCGCCCGAGTTGCACCCTAGTTTTGCCTTTGTTGCACCCGGTTGGACATAAGCTACATCCTAGTTGCATCGTAGATGCACCGTAGCTGAACCCTAAATGCGCCCAAGTAGTGACCTGGTTGCGACCCACTTGTTCTCTACTTGCGCCCTAGTTGCGCCCTAGATGCGCCCTACTTGTGACCTATTTGCGTCCTACTTACGCCCTAGATTGAGCCCTAGTTGTACCCTAGTTGCACCCTATTTTCGCCCTACTTGTACCCTAGTTGTACCCTAGTTGTGCAGTAGTTGCGCCCTACTCGCAGCCTTACTTGCACCCTACTTGCACCCTAGTTGTTCCCTAGATGCATCCTAGTTGTGTCCTACTTACGCCCTACTTGCGCCCTACTTGCATGCTAGTTCTGCCATAGTTACATCTTTATTGCACCCTACTTGTGTCCTACTTCCATCCTACTTGCGCCCTAGTTACGCCCTAGTTGCGCCCTACTTGAGCTTTACTTGGGCCCTAGTTGCGCCCTAGTTGCGCCCTTTTTTTTCACTACTTGCGCCCCATTTTTGCCCTAGTTGCGCCCTACTTGTGCCCTAGTTGAGCCCTACTTGTGCCACAGTTGGACACTAGCTACGCCCTAGTTGTGCCCTAGTTACACCCTACTTGGGCTGTACAAGCACCCTACTTGCGACCAACTTGCGCCCTAGTTGCGCCCTTTTTGCGCCCGAGTTGCACCTTAGTTGTGCCCTAGTTGTGCCCTAGTTGCGCCTCAGTTGGACACTACCTACACCCTAGTTGTGCTCTAGTTGCACCCTTGTTGTTTCCTAGTTCCGCCCTAGTTGCGTCCTACTTACGCCATATTTGCGCCCTATTTGTGTTCTAGTTGTGCCCTAGTTACGCCTCATTTTGAAACTAGCTATGCCCTAGTTGTGCCCTAGTTGTGCCCTATATGCGCCCCCATTGCATCCTAGTTGTGCCCTAGTTGCGCCCTATTTTTGCCTTACTTGCACCCTACTTGTGCCCTAGTTGTACCCTACTTGGACCCTCGTTGCGCTCTTGTTGCACCCTAGTTGTACCCTAGTTGCGCACTAATTCCACCCTAGTTTCACCCTACATGCACCGTAGTTGCACCCTTGCTACGCCCTAGTAGCGCTTGTTTAGTGTCCTACTTGTGCCATTCTTACGCCCTAGTTGTGCCATAGTTCCACCCTAGTTGCGCCTTACTTGGGCCGTACTTGCTCCCTACTTGCGCCCTAGTTGCACCCTATTCGGGCCTTAGTTGCACCCTACTTGTGCCCTACTTGCACCCAACTTGCACCCTACTTGCACCCTAGTTACACCCTAGTTGCGTCCTACTTGTACCCTACTTGCGCCCTAGTTGCGACCTTGTTCCACCATACTTGCACGCTTCTTGCGCCCTACTAGTGCCCTAGTTGCGCCCTAGTTGCGCCCTACTTCCACTGTACTTGCGTCCTTATTGCGCTCTAGTTGTACCCTAGTTACGTCCTAGTTGCGCTCTATTTCCGCCCTACTTGTGTCATACTTATGTCCTTGTTGTACCCTAGTTGCGCCCTGGTTCCGCCCTCCTTGCGCATTACCTAGGTTACGTCCGAGTTGCATCCTAGTTCTGTTCTATTTCCACCCTACTTGCGCTCTACTTGCGCTCTAGTTGCGCCCTACTTGCACCTCAGTTGAGCACTAGCTACGCTTTAGTTGCGCCCTAGTTACGCCCTAGTTGCTACCTACTTGTGCCTTAGTGGCGCCCTCGATGCGCCCTACTTGCGCCCTAGTTGTGCCATTTGTGCGCCCTAGTTGGGCCCTAGTTGGGCCCTGGTTGCCCCGTAGGTACGCCTCAGTTGGACAATAGCTACGTCCTAGTTGTGCCATTGTTGCACCCTAGTTGCGCTCTAGCTGCACCCAAGTCGCGCCCTACTTGCGCCCTAGTTGCATCCTAGTGGAGCCCTTGTTGCACATCAGTTGGACACTAGCTATGTCCTAGGTGCGCCCTAGTTATGCCCTAGTTCTGCCCTAATTACACTCTATTTGCACCCTAATTACGCCCAAGTTGCTTCCTACTTGCGCCCTAGTTGCGCCCTAGTTACGCCCTAGGTACGTCTTGGTTGGGAACGACCTACGCCCTAGTCGTGTTTTAGTTGCACCCTAGTTGCACCCTAGTTGCGCCCTAGTTGTGTCCTCGTTGCGCCCTAGTTGTGCCTTTGTTGTGCCCTACTTGTGTCCTACTTGTGCCTTCTTGCGCCGTAGTTTCACCCTACTTGTACCCTAGTTATGCCTTGTTTGCACCCTACTTGCGTCCTACTTGCGCCCTACTTGGGCCCTTGTTGTGCCCTACTTGCGCCCTACTTCCACCCTACTTGCACCCTACTTCTGCATATGTTCGCCCTAGTTGCACCCTCATTGCACCCTAGTTGCACCCCACTTGCACCCTAGTTGTGTCCTATTTCTGCCCTAGTTGCGCCCTAGTTGTGCCCTAGTTGCAGTATAGTTGCATCCTACTTCCGCCCTACCTGTGCACTACTTGCACCCTACTTGCGCCATAGATGCAACCTACTTACACCGTACTTGCACCCTACTTGCACCGTACTTGTACCCTTCTAGCGCCCTACTTGTGTCCAACCCTAATGGCATTCTTCTTGTGCCCTACTCAAGTCCTAGTTGTGCACAAGCTGCACCAAGGTTGTGCCCAAGTTGCGCCTCATTTGGGCACTAGCTATGCCCTAGTTGTACTCTGGTTGCGCCCTATTTGCGTCCTACTTGCACTTTATATGCGCCCTACTTGCATCCTAGTTGTGTCCATGGTGCTCTAGTTGCCCCCTACTTTCGTACTTGCATCCTAGTTACGCCCTACTTGTGTCCTAGTTCCGCCCTACTTGTACCCTAGTTGCACCCTGCTTGAGCCCTAGTTGTGCCTTAGTTGACCTCCAGTTGGACCCTTCTTCTTCCCTACTTGCACCCTACTTGTACCCTAGTTGCTCCCTAGTTGCACCCTATTTACACCTTACTTGCGCCCTACTTGGGCCCTAGTTACGCCCTGGCTGCACCCTAGTTGTGACCTTCTTGCGCCTTAGTTAGGCAATAGCTACGCCCAAGTTGCACCTAGATGCAACTTAGTTGCACCCTAGTTGCGCCCTAGTAGGGCCCTAGTTGCCCCCTAATTAAGCCATATTTGAGCCCTAGTTGCGCCCCAGTTGCGCCCTAGCTGCGCCCTACTGGTTCCCTACTTGCGCCCTAGTTGCGCCCTAGTTGTGTCCTAGTTACATCCTAGTTCCGCCCTGCTTGTATCCTACTTACACCCTACTTGCACCCTTGTTGCGCCCTAGTTGCGTCCAAGTTGCGTCCTTCTTGCACTGTACTTGTGCCCTAGTTGCATTTTAGTTATGCCCTAATTACACCCTACTTGCGCCATAGTTGCGCCCTTGCTGTGCCCTCATTGCACCCTACTTGCACCCTTCTTACGCCCTACTTGCCTTCTAGTTCTACCCTAGTTGTCTCCTAGTTGCGCCCAACATATGCCCTACTTGCACCCTACTTGCGCCCTCCTTGCACCCTAGTTGTGCCCAAAATGTGCCTTAGTTGTGCCCTACTTGCGCCTTACTTGGGCGCTAGTTGCACCCTAGTTGTGCCCTAGTTGCGCCCTAGTCACACCATTTTTCCGCCCTACTTGCAACCTACTTATGCCCTAGTTACGCCCTATTTGTGCCTTATTTGGGCACAAGCTACGTCCTAGTTGCACCCTAGTTACGCCCTAGTTAGGCCGTACTTGTGCTCTTCTTGCGCCTTACCAGCGTCGTAGTTGTGCCCTACTTACATCCTAGCTGCGCCCTTCTTACGCCCTAGTTGCGCCCTAGTTGTGCCTCAGTTGGGCACTAGCTACTTCCTAGTTGCGCCCTACTTATGCCCTAGTTCCATCCTAGTTACAATCTAGTTGCGTCCTACTTACGTCCTAGTTGCGCCCTTCTTGCGTCCTAGTTACACCCAAATTGTGCCCGAGTTGCGTCTCAGTTAGGCACAACCTATGCCTTACTTGCTCCCTAGTTGCACCCTAGTTGTACCCTAGTTGCACCCTACTTGCGCCGTACTTGCGCCCAAGTTGTGCCCTTCTTGGGCCCTAGTTGCGCCCTAGTTGCACTCTAGTTTCGTCTCATTTGGACACTACCTACGCCGTAGTTGGGTTCTAGTTGCGCCCTAGTTGAATCCTAGTTGTCCCCTAGTTGTGCCCTAGTTTTGCCATAGTTGCATCCGAGTTGCACCCTACTGATGTCCTACCTGCGCCCTTGCTGCACCCTAGTTGCACAGTACTTGCGCCCAACTTGTGCCCTACTTGCACCCTAGTTGTGAGTTATGGATAATTACTCCAAATTCACATACTTGACGATCAGTGTATCAAAAAGTGTATTTCTGCATGAAAATATTTTTAGCAAAACATCCACATGAATGCACGTCAACAAAGCCCAGATGTACATTGATTGTACAAAATGAGAACTAAAATGGGCTTTATGTAAAATTTAGTAGTTTATGTGGACAGACCATGTTCTTTAGTTTGTTCACTTTCCAATACACTTGTTGATACACAATTTAACGGGTGACACAATTGGTCATACATGCTAGTTGTACCCTAGTTGTACCTTAGTTGCACTCTACTTACGCCCTACTTGTGCCCTACATGCACCCAAGTTGCATCCTAGTTGCGTCCTAGTTACGCCCTCCTTGTGCCGTACTTGCGCCTTAGTTGCACCCTAGTTGCGCACTAGTTGTGCCATACTTACACCCTAGTTGTGCCCTACTTCCGTGCTAGTTGCGCCCGAGTTGTGCCCTAGTTGCACAATAGTTGCGCCCTACTTCTGTCCTACCTACGCACTTCTAGTACCCTACTTGCACCATAGTTGCAACGGACTTTCTTCCTACATACCGCCTACTTGTGCCCTACTTGCACACTACTTGTGCCCTAATTGTGTTCTTCTTGCACCCTACTTGAGTCCTAGGTGTGCCCTAGTTGCGCCCTAGTTGTGCCCTAGTTGCACCTCATTTGGGCACTAGCTACACCCTAGTTGCACCGTAGTTGCACCCTAGTTGTACCTTACTTGCTCCCTACTTGTGCCCTACGTACGCCATCGTTGCACCCTAGTTGTGCCCTAGTGACGTCCAAGTTCGACCCTTCTACAACCTAGTTGCGCCCTGGTTGAACCCTACTTTCTCCTACTTGTGCCCCTACATGTGCCCCACTTGCGCCCTAGTTGCGCCCTACTTGCGACCTACTTGCACCCTAGTTGCGCCCTTGTTGTATCCAAATTCCACCCTAATTGTACTGTACTTGCACCCTACTTGCGCCCTAGTTGCACCCTTGTTGTGCTCTAGTTACACCCTACTCGTACCCTACTTGCATCCTACTTGTACCCTATTTACACCATTTATATGCCGTAGGTGCGCCCTACTTGCGCCCTACTTGAGCCCTAGTTACGTCCTGGTTGCACCCTAGTTGTAATCAAGTTACGCACTCGATAGGCACTAGTTACGCCCTAGTTGAACCCTAGATGCACCCTAGATGCACCCTAGTTGCATCCTACTTCCGTCCTACTTGCACCCTACGTGCGCCCTACTTGCGCCCTTGTTTTGCACTACTTGCATCCTAGTTGTGCCCTACTTGCGCCATACTTGCACCCTATTTGCACCCTAGTTGCGCCCTACTTCCACCCTAGTCGCGCCCAAGTTGCGCCCTAGTTGCATCCTAGTTGCGCCCTACTTGTCCCTTCCTCGGGCCCTAGTTGCACCTTAGTTGTGCCCTACTTGCACCCTAGCTGCGCCCTATTTCTGCCCTACTTGTACCCTAGTTGTGCCCTACTTGCGCCTTTGTTAGGCACTAGCTACACCCTAGTTGCGTCCTAGTTGTCCCCTAGTTGCACCCAACTTTTGCCCTTCTTGCGCCTCACTAACATCCTAATTGGGCCCTAGTTGCGCCCCAGGTGGGCCTTAGTTCATCATCAGTTGGGCATTAGTTATGTTCTAATTGCGCCCCATTTTCCCCCTATTTCCGCCCTAATTGCACCCTAGTTATGCCCTAGTTGCGCCCTCCTTGCGCCCTAGTTACGTCGCACTTGCCCCCAAGTTGCACCCTAGTTGCGCCCTAGTTACGTCTCAGTTGGGCACAAGCTTTGCCCTAGTTGCACTCTAGTTGCGTCCCAGTTTTGCCCTAATTGCACCCTCCTTGCACCCTAGTTGCGCCCAAATTGCGCCCTACTTGTGCCTTAGTTCCGCCCCAGTTGAGTCACCATTGGACAAAAACTACGCCCTATTTGTGTTCTCGTTGCGCCCTAGTTGCATCCTAGTTGCGCCCTAGTTGTGCCCTAGTTGCGCCCTTGTTGCACCCTAGTTGCACACTACTTGTGTCCTACTTGCGCCCTTGTTGCACCCTAGTTGTACTATACTTGCGCCCTACTTGCACCCTACTTGCGCCCAGGTTGTGCCCTAGTTTTGCCCTAGTTGCATCCTACTTGCGTCCAACTTGCACCCTACTTCCGCACTAGTTGCACCCTAGTTAGGTCCTAATCATGCCCTGCTTGTGCCCTCCTTGCACCATACTTGTAATCTAGTTGCGTCCTAGTTGCACCCTACTTACGCACTAGTTGTGCCCTACTTGCACCCTACATTCGCCCTAGTTGTGTCCTACTTGCGCCCAACTTGCACCCTGCTTGCACCCTAGTTGCACCCTAGTTGCGCCCTACTTCCGTCCTGCTTCCGCCCTACTTGGGACCTAGTTGCGCCCTAGTTGTGCCTCACTTGTGCCCTACTTGCGCCCTACTTCCACCTTATATGCGCCCAAATTGTGTCCTTCGACCCTCCTTGAGCCCTAGTTGCGCCCTTATTGCGCCCTAGTTGTGCCGTAGTTGGGCCTCAGTTAGGCACTAGCTACACCACAGTTGCGCCCTACTTGCGTTCTACTTGCACCCTATTTGCGCACTACTAGCGCCTTAGTTGCGCATTAGTTGCACCCTAGGTTCACCCTAGATGCGCCTTAGTTGGGTACTAGCCACACCCTAGTTGTGGCCTAGTTTTTCCCTAGTTGTGCCCCGGTTGCGCCCTAGTTACGCCCTAGTAGCACCCTACTTGTGCCCATCTTGCCCCCTAGTTACGCCCTTGTTGTGCCCTAGATGCGCCCTACTTGCACCCACTTGGGGCATAGTTGCACCCTAGTTGCACCCTATTTGTGCCCTAAATACGCCCTAAATACGCCTCAATTGCACCCTACTTGCATCGTACTTCCACCTTAGTTGCGTACTACTTTCACCTAGTTGCAGCCTTCTTGTGCCCTAGTTACTCCCTAGTTGTACCCTAGTTGCATCCTAGTTGTGCCTCAGTTTAGCACTAGCTACGCCCCAGTTGCCTCCTAGTTGTACCCTAGTTGTGCGCTACTTACGCCCTACTTGCGCCCTAGTTGTGCCCTAGTTGTGCCCTAGTTGCGCCCTAGTTGCACCCTAGTTGCACCCTACTTGCGCCCTTGTTGCACTCTACTTGCGCCCTCGTTGCTTCCTAGTTGCACCCTAGTGTCGTCTGAGTTGGGCACTATCTACACCCTAGTTGAGCCTTATTTTTGCCCGAGTTGCACCCTAGTTGTTTCCTAGTTGTACCTTAGTCGCGCCCTACTTGCGCCCTTGTTGTGCGCTAGTTGTGCCCTTGTTGTGTCCTAGTTTCACCCTAGTTGCACCCTACTTGCACCCTACTTGCGCCCTAGTTGCACCCTAGTTGCACCCTAGTTGTACCCTACCTGTGACCTGCTTACGCCCTAGTTGAACCCTACTTGAAACCTGCTTACGTCCTAGTTGCACCCTAGTTGCTCCCTTCTTGTGACCTACTTGAGGTCTTTTTGCGCCCTACTTGCATCCTACTCGCACCCTAGTTGTGCCTTGGTCGCACGCTCGTTGTGTCCTTCTTACGCCCTACTTGCACCTTAGTTGCGCCATAGTTACGTCCTAGTTGCACCTTAGTTGTGCCCTAGTTGCGTCCTATTTGCGCCCTAGTTGCACCCTACTTGCGCCCTACTTTCGTCCTAGTTGTACCCTAGTTGCACCTTATTTGTGCCCTACTTGTGCCCTACTTGCGTCCTATTTGCGCCCTAGTTGCACCCTACTTGCGCCCTACTTTCGTCCTAGTTGTACCCTAGTTGCACCTTATTTGTGCCCTACTTGTGCCCTACTTGCGACCTAGTTGTGCCATAATTGCGACCTATTTGAGCCCTACTTGTGTCCTACTTGTACACTAGTTGTTCCCTAGTTGCGCCCTACTCTCGCCCTATTGCACCCTACTAGCACGCTAGTTGCATCCTACTTGTACCCTACTTGCACCCTACTTGGACCCTACTTGCGCCCTAGTTGTGCCCTCAATGTGTCATTGTTCCACCCTAGTTGCGCCCTACTTGTGCCCCATTGCGCCTTACTTGTACCCTTATTACACCCTAGTTGCGCCCTACTTGCACCCTAGTTGCACCCTAGTTGTCTTCTAGTTGAGAGCTAGTTTCACCCTAATTGCCCCACAATTAAGTACTAGCTATGCCCTAGTTGTATCCTACCTGTACCCGAATTGCATCCTACTTGCACCCTACTTGCATCCCACTTCCGCGCTAGTTGGGCCCTCGTTGCACCCTAGTTTTGCCCTAGTTGCGACTCACTTTGGCACTTGCTACGCCCTAGTTGCGACCTAGTTGTGCCATTTTTTAGCCCTAGTTGCACCCTACTTGCGCCCTACTTGCGCCCTAGTTGCTCCCTAGTTGCTCCCTAGTTGCATCCTAATTGTGTCCTTCTTGTCCCCTGCTTGCACCCTAGTTACGCCTTAATTACACCCTAGATATGCCCTACTTCTGCCCTACTTGCATCCTAGTTACGCCCTAGTTGCGTCCTAGTTCTGCCCTAGTTGCACCCTACTTGCACCCTACTTGCGACCAACGTGCACCCTATTCAAGCCCTAGTGGTGCCTTTATTGGCTACTAGTTGCGCCCTAGTTGCACCCTAGTTTCACCCTAGTAGCGCCTTACTTGCGTCCTACATGCGCCCTAGTTGCGCCCCACTTGTGCCCTAGTTACGGCCAATTTGCACTTTAGTCGCACCTTAGTTGGGAACTAGTTATGCCCTAGTTGTCCCCCACTTACGTCCTAGTTGCACCCTGGTTGTGCCCGTCTTGCGCCCTCTTGCGCCCTAGTTGCACCCTGTTTGCGCCCTAGTTGTGCCACTCATGTCCTACATGGGCCCTTGTTGGCCCTAGTTCCGCCCTAGTTGTACCCTACTTGCATCCTACTTGCATCCTACTTCCACCCTACTTGCGCCCTAGCTACGCCCTAGTTGTACCCTACTTCCACCCTAATTGCACCCTACCTTCGTCCTAGTCGCGCCCTAGTTGTGCCCAAGTTGCACCCTACTTGCGCCCTAGTTGCGACCTAGTTCCTCCCTAGTTGCACCCTAGTTAAGCCCTACTTGCACCCTAGCTGCGCCCTACTTGAGCCATAGTTTCACCCGAGTTGTGCCTTAGTTGCGCACTACCTACGCCCTACTTGCGCCCTAATTACGCTTGAGTTACACCCTAGTTTTTCCCTAATTGCGCCCTAGTTGCGCCCTAGTTGACCGTCAGTTGGGCACTAGCTTCGCCATAGTTGCGCCCTAGTCGCACCCTACATGTGCCCTAGATATGCCTACTTGCGTCCTACTTGCGCCTTAGGTCCACCCTAGTTGCGCCCAAGTTGCGTCCTACCTACGCTTTCCTTGCACACATGTTACACCCTAGATGCTCCCTAGCTGCACCCTACTTGCGCCCTACTTGTACCTTACTTGCGCCCTTGTTCCTTTCTAGTTGCACTTGCGTTGCTCCCTCCTTGTGCCCTACTTGCGCCCTTCTTGCACCCTTGTTGCATCCTTGTTGCACCCTACTTGGGCCCTACTTATACGCCCTAATTGCACCCTAGTTGTATCCTAGTTGTGCCACAGCTGGGCACTAGCTAGGCCCTAGTTGCGCCCCAGATGCACCCTAGTTGCATTCTAGTTGCATCCTTGTAGCGCCCTAGTTGAGCCCTACTTGCGCCCGACTTGCAACCTATATACGTTCTACTTGTGCCCTGCTTGCTTCCTACTTGCTTCCTAGTTACGCCCTAGTTGCATCCTACATGCCCCCTACTTGGGCCTTAGTTGCACCCTACTCGCGCCCTAGTTGCACCCTACTTGCATTTCACTTGGGCCATAGTTACGCCCTTATTACACCCTAGTTGCACCCAGCTTGTACCCAACTTGCATCCTACTTTTGCCCTAGTTGCACCCTTATTACATCATAGCTGCACCGTTCATGCACCCTACATACATCCTTTTTGCGCCCTTGTTGCACCCTAGTTGTGCCCAAGTTGTACCCTAGTTGCGCCCTAGTTGTGCCCTAGTAGCAACCTACTTGCGCCGTGCTTACACCCTAGTTGCGTCCTAGTTGCACCCTACTTTCGCCCTACTTGTGACCCACGTTGTCCCGAGGTGCCGATGTGGTCGGACCACCGCGGCCGCGGCACCGCGGGCCACCGCGATGGGGCATCAATGTGGCTTTTTGGCCATTTTCTTGTAAACGTGGATGCAGCTGAACGGAGCGAAGTCCGCGCTCGGTGGGGGGGAGGGGGGGGGGGGGGAGGAAAAAAAATCCGGTATCGGGTTCAAGACTGGCGGGCATACCCATGCAGGTCAGTACACCGTATGTAGCCACAATATGTTGCGTGAGGAGGATGGGGGTTGATCATGCTAAGAAATCTTTCATGGGCCAATCAAAGAACCTCGTTGGTTCATGCAGGGATGCATTGACCGACGAGGCTGGCGTGGTTGTGATGCGCTGGAAGGCAGACTATCATGTGGCCTACAAAGGGTGACACATGGCACATCACATGATATCTGCCTCTGATATTGTTAATTGTACAAACATAATTTTTGAATTGCTAGTTTGAAAGGTGAATTGTTGGTAAACCTTCACCAACCTGGCCTCGAGGTTTGTGATTCTCTCCCCCCCCCCCCCGTTTTTGTGACACTCGCTCACTCTCGAGCGGGGATTGACGCGAGAGGGCTCAACGAGCCATCGCACCCTTGTGTCACTTGGTCGTGTAAGAAAGAACCCTTGCCTTGTACGTCATAGTTTGGCACTTAGGCAATGGCCGGGAGGCCTGAGCCGCCTAGGTGGCCTCTCCCACTCCACCATGGCTCCCAGGAGAGCCCTGACCACCATGTCGTTGTCTGGACGGAGCTCATCCACACTCCCATCATCAACATCCGCAGCGACATCCTTGCGCTTTTTTAACCCAGAGTTCAACCCCCCTCTGTCCGGCCGGCTCCATGGTGACATGCTCACCCTGGCCTTGTCCCGCCACTGCCGCCCCATCCCGACGGTGTCGAAGAAGCCCGGCTTTTTCTGCGGGTCCTGCGGCGTCATCCTTAGCGGCACGTGTGACAGGATAAGGGGCCATTTCGGTGAAAACAACGGCAACGTCGGGACATGCAAGCACGTGACAACCCTTGCCGCTGATGCCCTTGGCGTGCCACGGTTTCCACGTCCACCAAACGACTGGAAGCCTGTGGATGTGCATCTGTACAATGGACTGGGCGATTCGTGGGGCACAACATCCAAGCCGGTGTCATGGCACCAGCTTTTTGAGTCTCGTCAGCGTGCGGAGGCGCTGGAGAGAGCCGGGGAACCAGCTGACAGCGACGACGACTTGTATGGCCTCGGAGGGCCCTCTGGTGCCGATGGTGGTGGCAGCGGGGATCTACCGCAGCAGCAGGAAGATGAGCTTTGGCATGCCAGAGACCTGCGTGATCAACGACAGTAGCGGCAGCACTTGCAACCGCAAATGCACAGCTCCAAGTCACCCTCGTCGAGCTCATGGCATGCGCAGCCTTGCCCATTTCCTTCACGCGTGAGCCGTTGTGGAACAAGGTCATGAACAAGGCTCGTGCAAGCAACGCCTCCTTCTGCCTCCCTAGCCTCTGGACAGTGACTGACAACATCCTGTCCAAGACCGATGAGCGCCTGGAAGCAGAGGATGCTCCACTGAAGCAGGGGTGGGCCATCTATGGTGCAACTGTGGCATTAGACGAGTGGTGCGACCAGCAGTAGCGGCCAATCTACAATGCAATGGCCGTGAACGCGAAGGGAGCTTGCCACATTTTCTCCCGTGATGCAAGTGGCAGCATCCGAAATCCTCCCACGTCGCCATGATGATTGAAGATGCCATCAACGAGGTTGGGGAGTGACATGTGGTGAGCGTCGTGTGTGACAATGCGGCCGTGAACAAGAGGGCTTTTCAGGACCTCAAAGGGAAGTACCCCCGAGTCTTGTGGCAGGGTTGTTGTGCGGACAACATAGACCTGTGCATGAAGGACGTGTGCAAAACTGAATGGGGTGCCTCTGTGGTGTCAAGGGCTGAGAAAGTGGTGGCTTTTTCCGCAACAATGAAATGCCTCGCACGTGGTTGAAGCAGTAGAGTGGCAGTCGCGTCCTTTTGCCACGTTGTGAGACTCGATTTGCATCAGGACACACAATGCTGAAACGCCTCATTGACATGAGGTCGTTCCTCCTCAAGTTGGTCAATCATGCTGCTTTGAAGGATATGGGGAAGCAGAGGGACAGCCTGTTCCATGACAGAAAGAAAGTTGTGCGTAGCATTATCCGTCGGCGTGTCTTTTGGCTTCAAGTGCGTCAGCTCCGTGACCTACTGAATCCCTTCATGATTCTTCTGCGCATTGTTGACAAGCCTGGTGGGCAGGCAAGGGAAAACTATGAGGCATTGCTCGACTGCACTGCTGAGCTCAAGGCACTGGGGAAGCCGCGGGGGAAAAAACCTGCTCAGGTGGCTGCGGGTCATGTGAAGCACGCCATGGAGCGGCTGAAAAGCCGCTAAACCAATGACATGAGTTGTCCTCTGTATGCTGCGGAATGACGTGTGCATCCCACACATTATGGGAATGATCTTGGTGGTGATGTCAGCATGGTGCAGGCATGGGCTGCCGCCATTGACTGCCTGGTGCCCGAGGCCAAGCAAGCAGCTCTGCAGTCTGAACTGGAGGCTTTCCAGCTTGGGCGTGTCACTGTGGAAGTCATTCCCCTGGCAACGAAACGCCTCAGTGACAAGGCACGCGTGGCTGGAGAGGGTGGTGGCTGGAACGCTGCCAACGTACAAGTGGGCTTTGCTCCACCTTGCTCATTTGCCCACCTTGCGCGAGCTGGCCATGAAGCTTCTGTCGCAGCCTTGCACCTCCTTCGACTGCAAGCACGCCTTTTCTACACACGAGCTCATTCACATAGCTCAGCGCAACAGGCTCAGCATCCAGACTCTGGAGATGCTGGTCAGGTGCAACGTGCGCCTCCGCCGCCTGTACAAGACCCGTGTCTGCCGCTGCAAGACTGACTGGATGGCCAAGGATGATTCAGGAAGATGGAGAGCTGGTGGAAGATGTTGAGGAGGAAGAGGAGGCTGCATAGGGAGAAGAGGAGAGCAATGAGATGGAGGAGGAGGAGGAGGAGGTGTTTGTGGAAGGTGAGGATGAGGAGGAAGGAGAGAAGAAAGGGGAGCAACAGCAGCAGCAACAACAGGGCAAGCGTGCAGCAGCAGATGAGCCCATGTCCTTTGGAAGAGCTATTCGCACAAGGGCTGACATGGAAGATGTGGAATCTGGCGGAAATCCCCAGGAAAGGGACAAGGAGGTGGCAGATTTGGAAGGGGAAGAAGGAGGGGAGGAGGAAGGTGGTGCTGGAGAGGGTGCTGAAGAGGAAGGTGGGGAAGGTGAGGAGGAAGGTGGTGCAGGGGAGGGCACATCCGGGGATGGTGCCGGCATTAATGGAGGTGCTGGCACTTCAGCAGCTGATGGTGCAGATGCAGATGCAGGTGTAGATGGTGCAGGCACTTCTTTTGGTGCCGGAACTTCAGGTATAACCGCCATTGCCAGGAATTCTAGGCCTGCATAGCGCAGTTCGGCAGGTGCTGGCTCTGCCATTGGAATTGCTGCAGGGGATGTTGCAGGCGCTGGATCTGCAGCTCGTGCAGTGGCTGGAGCTGCAAAATCATCTGTTGCTCAGTCCAGCAAGGCAAAGAAGAAGGCAACTGCTGCTAGCTCGAAAGCTGTGGCTGTGGCTGAGAGTAGCAAGAAAGCAAGGAAGAGGCTGAGGCATGGTGGGCGTTAGTGGGATAGCAGTGGGGGAATGTGGGGCGTTGGGCTTTCAGGGAAAGGGTCAGGTTTGTGGCTGAAACAGTCTTTTCTGTGATCATGTGATTGAACAATCCCTGTTGCAACATGAAATTTAAACTCTTGCTCTATCCTCTTGTGGACCTGTTCGGCATGAACCAGTGCATAGATTGTAAAACTTTCCTCTTCATCATTCTTAGAATAACCTGATTTCAGCCCTTTGTGCATTCAGTACTCCATGCTCAGACTGACAAAGTATAGTATGGAAAAAAGACAGTGTGAAAAAGCTGTTTTGTGAATAAAATTTTGACAACCACATATGTTGTACAACAACAATGCCTGTCATCTCCCCCCTCCCCCCCCCCACCCCTCCCGGCCGAGGTGGCCGATGTGGCTTAAGGCCACACCGATGTGCCGCGGTGCACATCAATGTTCCGCGGTTCGAGGGGGGCAGGGCAACATGGCTTGTGACCTACTTGCGCCCTACTTGTGTCCTACCTTCGCCCTATTTGTGCCCTAGTTGCACCCTAGTTGCACCTTACTTGTGACCTACTTGCACCCTAGTTGCGCCCTAGATGCCCCCTAGTTACAACCTAGTTGCCTCCTAGTTGTGTCCTTCTTGCGCCCTAGTTGCGCCCTTTTTGCACCCTACTTGTGCCCTACTTGCGCCCTAACTACACCCTAGTTGCGCTGTAGTTGTGCCCTACTTGCACCCTAGTTGCGCCCTACTTGCACCCTACTTGCAACCTTATTGTACCCTAGTTGCACTCTAGTTGTGCCCTAGTTGTGCCCTAGTTGTGCCCTAGTTGTGCCCTACTTGCACCCTAGTTGCGCCCTACTTGCACCCTACTTGCAACCTTATTGTACCCTAGTTGCACTCTAGTTGTGCCCTAGTTGTGCCCTAGTTGTGCCCTAGTTGTACCCTAATTGCACCTCTCTTTGGCATTAGCTACATGTTAGCTACGCCCTTATTATGCACTTGTTGTGTCCTACTTGCATCCTACTTTTTCCATACTTGCGCCCTAGTTGTTTCCTAGTTCCGTCCTAGATGCGTGTTAGTTGCACACTAGTTGTACCTCAATTGGACACTAGCTACGCTCTAGTTGCACCCTAGTTGCACCCTACTTGCGCCCTACTTGTGCCTCACTTGCACCCTGCTTGCGACCTTGTTGCACCCTAGCTGCATCCAACTTCCACCCTACTTGCGTTCTACTAGCACCCTAGTTACACCCTAGTTGCACCCTAATTGCGTCCTAGGTGGGCCCTAATTGTGCCCTAGTTGCACCCTAAATCTGCCCTAGTTGTCCACTTATTGCGCCCTAGTTGTGCCTTACTTGCGCCTTACTTACACCCTAGTTGCACACTAATTGCGCCGTACCTATGCCCTACTTGCACGCTACTTGCACCCTAGTTGCATCCTTTTTGTGCCATAGTTGCATCCTACTTGGTTCTACTTGCACCCAACTTGCGCCCTAGTTGTGCCCTAGTTACACCCTAGTTGTACCCTAGTTGCGCCCTAGTTACCCCTAATTGCACCCTACTTGCGCCCTACGTGCACCCTAGTTACGCCCTAGTTGCGCCTTTATTGGGTAAAAGCTACACCCTAGTTGTGCCCTAGTTGCACCCTAGTTGCCCCCTATTCCGTCCTACTTGCGCCCGAGTTGCACCCTACTTGCACCCTAGTTGCACCAAAATTGCATCCTTGTTGCGCCTCAGTTGGGCACTAGCTATGCCCTCGTTGTACCCTAGTTATGTCCTAGTTACGCCCTTGTTATGCCTACTTGTACCCTACTTGCGCTCTAGTTGCACCCTAGTTATGCCCTACTCGCGTCCTTCTTGGGCCCTAGTTGCGCCCTAGTTGTGCCCTAGTTGCACCCTACTTGTATCCCACTTGCATCCTACCTGCGCACAACTTACACCCTAGATACACCCTAGATGTACCCTACTTGCACCCTACTTGCAACCTACTTGCATCATAGTTGTGCCCTAGTTGTGCCCTAGTTGCACTCTACTTGCGCCCTACTTGCGCCCTACTTGCGCCCTTGTTGCGCCCTAGTTGTACCTTAGTTATGCCCTACTTGCGCACTAGTTTCGTCCTACTTGCGCCCTAGTTACGCCCTAGTTGTGCCTCAGTTGGGTACTAGCTACGCCCTAGTTGCGCCCTAGTAACACCTTAATTCCGTCCTAGTTGCGCCCTACTTGTGCCCTACTTACACCCTAGTTGCGCCCTACTCACGCACAAGTTGTGCCCTACTTGCGCCCTACTTGTGCCCCCAACTTGCCCCCTACTTGCACCCTATTTGTGCCCTACTTGCACCCTACTTGCACCCGACTTGCACCCCCTCCTTGCGCCCTACTTGCGCCCTAGTTACGTCCTAGTTGCACCTCAGTGACGCAATAGCAATGCCCTTGTTGCGCCCTACTTTTGCCCTAGTTGAGCCCTAGTACCCTAGTTGCATCCTACTTGCACCATACTTGCACCCTACTTGCACTCTAGTTGCTCCTTTGTTGCACCCTACTTTCGTCCTATTTGCATTCTACTTACGCCCTACTTGCAATCAACATACGCCATACTTGCACCCTAGTTGCGCCCTTGTTGCGCGCTTCTTGCGCCCCACTGGGAACCTAGTTACGCCGTAGTTGTACCCTATTTGTGCGCTAGTTGCACCCCAGTTGGGCACTAACTATGCCCTGGTTGCGCCTTAGATGCACCCTAGTTGCACCGTAGTTGCGCCTTAGTAGTGCGCTAGTTGAGCCCTACTTGCGCCCTACTTGTGCCCTAATTGCGCCCCAGTTGTGCCCTTCGTGTGTCCTGCTCGCACCCAATTTGCACCCTTGTTGTGCACTAGTTACATCCTACATGCACCCTACTTGCGCCCTAGTTGTATTGTAGGTTTTGCCCTAGTTGTGCCCTACTTGCATCCTTCTTGTGCTCTAGTTTCCCTCTAGTTGCACCCTAGTTGCACCTTACTTGCGTCCTACTAGCGCCCTAGTTGCGCCCTTGTTCATCGTAGGTGTGCCCTACTTGTAACCTACTTGTGTCCTACTTGCACCCTAGTTGTGCCCTAGTTGCGCCCTAGTTCCACCATTCTTGCGCCTTACTTGGGCCCTAGTTGCACCCTAGTTTCTCCCAATTGTTTCCTAGTTGTGCCCTTCGGGTGCCCTAGCTCTTCCCTACTTGCACCTCAACTGGGCACTAGCTATGTCCTAGTTGTGCCCTAGTTGCGCCCTAGTTGCATCCCAGTTGCGCCGTAATTGCGCTTTACTAACGCCCCTAATTCTGCGCTACTTGCGCCCTCATTGTCCCCTTCTTGTACCCTAGCTGTACCCTTGGTGCGCCCCAGTTACGTCCTAGTATCGTAATTTGGGTACTAGCTAAATTCTAATTGCGCCCTCGTTAGGCCCTAGTTGCACCATAGTTGTCTTCTTGTTGTCCCACACGCATCTTAGTTGCGTCCTACTTGCACCTTAGTTGTACCCTAGTTGCACCCTAGTTGCACCCTACTTGCAACCTAGTTGCACCCTAGTTGCACCCTAGTTGTGCCTTAGTTGCTTCCTACTTGGGCCTTAGTTGGACACGCCATAGTTGGACCCTAGTTGTACCCTAGTTGCTCCCTAGTTGCGTACGTCAGGAACTAGCTACACCCTACTTGCGCCCTAGTTACGCACTAGTTGTGCCTTAGTTGCGCCCTCCTTGCATACTACTTGCGCCCAAGTTGCACCCTACCTGTACCCTAGTTGCACCCTAGTTGCGCCCAAGCTGCGTCTCACTTGGACACTACCTACGCCCTAGTTGCGACCTAGTTGCACCCTTGTTGCACCCTAGTTGCACCGTAGTTGTGCCCTAGTTATGCCACAGTTGCACCCTGGTTGCGCCCTAGTTGCACCCTACATGCACCCTACTTGCATCATTGTTGCACCCTAATTGCGCCATAGTTGCGCCCTTCTCACGCCCTACTTGTGCCCTTGTTGCGCCCTGGTTACGCCCTAGTTGCGTTTTACTTGCGCCCTACTTTCTCCCGTCTTGCGCCCTGGTTGCACCTTAGTTGCGCCCTAGTCGTGCCCTAGTTGCGTCCTACTTACGCCCTAGTTCCACCCTTATTGCGCCCTACTTGCGCCTCAGTTAGTCATTCATGGTTAATCACCCCTAAAACATACACTCTCCATTCAGTGGACACATTCAAAATACGCTCTTAGAATTTCCATGGTACCTTCGTGGAACTTACATCATAGTTTTACTTCAACGTATAATCATGAAAAAAGAGTGTTTTGTATGTTCAAAAACAGGAAACAACGTGGAAGGATTAACTTTTTACACACTAATACCTGATAAAATGCATGGTCTAGCGTCTTACAACTTGGTATATATTTCCCGTGAGAACACCTAGATAAGTACATAGACCTTGAGTGTGATACAAATATCATGACTGCAAATGCATCTTTCTCGACGTCATCAATTCGGGCATTAAAATCAACCTTAGGACACAAATCAAGGTCCTTTGTTCTACTTTCCCCATTTCCCGGGCTCCTTCAGGGCCTCATAGGAGTGGGCTCAGCAGGATCCCGGAGCCCCATTTTGTAGTTGGATGGTGTTGGACTAGTGTGTGAGTGAACGCATAGTGTCTCGCTATAACAAACCAAAGCAAAATCAGGCTGCACTTCACTTTGTTTTTTCCAGTGCGTTGATGACCAGCGACAAACGTCATGGGTGGATGGCCTCGTGAGCTGTTGATGCGGAGGACGTCGCTTGGATCCCCCCCCCCCCCGACTATTTGAGAGGTTCGAGGCCTCATCGACATCATCGATTTTTCAAGATCGGCGGTGCTGGTGTGTGGATATACTATGAACTTCAAATACACAAGTGATTTTTTTCTGTTCCATCGTACAAAAATAATACACTGACCAGCTACACCCTCCAAGTACACTCTAGCCCTTTGGAGGGGGGGGGGGTCCAACTCTGGCTCTCCCCCCCCCAAGTAGACAAAGTGTATTGGGGGAGTGCATGTAATCAAAATGTTAAAATGTACACAAGTGTACAATAAAATAATGAACAAAACTGACGATCTTCATGATACACGCCTCGCTACACTGACCCGATACAACTTCCAGCTTTGAAGAGGCGGGGGAGGGGAGGGGGGGGGGGG
>SZWC01003126.1:22246-42552 GCA_023375785.1 Penium margaritaceum | reverse complement strand
GGGGGGGGGGGGGGGGGGGGAGGGGGCGAGTCCAATGTCAAAAGGGCCAGAGTATGTACGGAGCATATCCTGACAACATGCTCAGAACACACGATGTAGAAGATTGCATATTCTTAGTAGCATGTGTTCCTTACTGGTACGTACAAATGAGTACACAAGAAGTTCTTGTATGGTAGTACGTCATCTAAATAAAACACTCTCTACATCCTATATTCCTTTTTTGGCTGTATATTTCTAGCAATCAGAAATTATTTCATATACAGAGTATACACAATACTATATGTGAACGGAAGAAAACTACATCATAATACAATTTCATGGAAAACACGAAAACAACTTTGTCTTATACACTGATTGCATTGTGCCCTAGTTGTGCCTTAGTTGCACCCTAGTTGCGCCGTACTTGCTCCTTACTTGCGGCCTAGATATGCCCGAGTTGCGGCCTACCTATGCCTTACTTGCGCCCTACTTGCGCCCTACTTGCGCCCTGGTTGCGCTCTAGTTGTGTCCAAGTTGCGCCCTACGTACGCCCTACTTGTGTCCTACTTTTGCCGTAGTTGCACCCTAGTTGCACCCTACTTGCGCCTTACTTGGGTCCTAGTTGCACCCTAGTTACACCCTAGTTGCACACTAGTTGCGCTCTACTAGCGCCTTACTTGCGTCCTAGTTGCGCCCTACTTGTGCTTTGGTTGGGCAGTAGCTACGTGATAGTTGCCCCCAAGCTGGGCCCTAGTTGCACCCTTGTTGCGCCCTACTTGCGCCCTACTTGTGCCCTGGTTGCGCCCTAGCTGTGCCCTAGTTGCATCTTATTTGTACCTTTGTTGGGCACTAGCTATGCCCTAGTTTTGATCTAGTTGCACCCTAGTTACGCCCTAGTTGCAGCCCACTTGCGCCCTAATTGCACCCTCATTACAGCCTTGTTGTGCCCTAGTTACGCCCTAGTTTTGCCTCAATTGGGCACTTACTACACCCTTGTTGTACCCTAGTTGCGTCCTTGTTGCACTCCACTTCCGCCCTACTTGCACCCTACTTGAACCCTACTTCTGCCCTAGTTGCGTCCTAGTTACGCCCTAGTTGTGCCTTACTTGGGTACTAGTAACACTCTAGTTGCGCCCTAGTTGAATCCTAGTCGCGTCCTAGTTGTGCCCTAGTTGCACCCTACTTGCGCTATTCTTGCGCCCTATGTGCGTACTAGTTGTGCCTGAGTTGCGCCCAGCTTACGCACTACTTGGACCCTAGTTGATCCCTAGTTGCGCCCTAGTTGCACCCTAGTTGCACCCTACTTATGCCCTACTTGTACCCTAATTGTGTCCTAGTTGCACCCTAGTTGCACCTAAGTTGCTTACTAGCTTTGCCCCAGTTACACCCTAGTTGCGGCCTAGTCGTGCCCTACTTGTGCCCTAGTCACACCCTAGTTACGCCCTACTTACACCCTAGTTGCACCCTTCTTCTGCCCTAGCTGTGCCCTTCGCCCTAGTTGTGCCTCGCTTAAGCACTAGCTACGTCCAAGTTGCGCCCTAGTTATGCCCTATTTGCGCCCTGGTTGCGCCCTAGTTGCACCCTAGTTGCACCCTAGTTGCGCCATACTTGCGCCCAACTTGGGCCCTAATTGTGTCCCACTTGCCCCCTAGTTGCGCCCTAGTTGTACCCAAATAGTGCCCTTCTTGCGCCCTACTTGCACCCTACTTGTACCCTAGTTGCGCCCTAGTTGCAACCTAGTTGCGCCCTACTTGCGGCCTACTTACATCCGAATTACACCCTTGTTGCGTCCTAGTTTCGCCGCAGTAGGGCACTAGCTACACATTAGTTCCACCCTAGTTGCACCCTGGTTGCACCCCATTTGTCCCTTACTTACGCCCTACTTGCGCTTTACTTGGGCCCTACTTGCACCCTTGTTGCGCCTTAGTTTCGCCCTAGATGTGCCCTACTTGTGCCCTACTTACACCCTACTTGCGTTCTAGTTGTTCCCTAGTTGCGTCCTTGTTGTGCCCTAGTTTTGCCCTATGTGCACCCTACTTGCGCCCTACTTACGCCCTATTTGTGCCCTAGTGGCACCCTGTTTGCCCCCTAGTTGCACCCTGCTCGCACCCTGCTTACACCCTAGTTACGTCCTAGTTGCACTTTAGTTGCACCCTTCTTCCACCCTACCTCGCCCTACTTGCACCCTCATTATACCCTAGTTGCGCCCTAGTTGCACCCTGCTTGCTCCCTACATGGGCCCTAGTTGCGCCTTTGTTGCACCCGAGTTGTGCCCTAGATGCACCCTAGTTGCACCATAGTTTTACCCTAGTAGCGCCCTAGTTGTGCCCTAGTTATGCCCTTCTTACGTTCTATTTGCACCCGAGTTACGCCATACTTTTGCCTTACTTGAGCCCTACTTCCACCCTAAACATACCCTAGTTCTACCATAGTTACCGTCCAGCTATGCCCTGCTTGTGTCCTACTTGTGCCCTACTTACGCCCTAGTTGCATCTCACTTGCACCCTAGTTGTACCCTACTTCCACCCTTCATGTGTCCTACTTGAGCGCTTGTTGCACCCTAGTAACACCGTAGTTGCACCCTACTTGAACCCTACTTGCGCCCTTGTTGCACCCAATTTGAGCTCTAGTTGCGCCCTAGTTGCACCCTACTTGCGCCCTACTTGTGTCCTAGTTGTGCCCTATTTGCGTCCTAGTTGGGCCTATCTTGCACCCTATTTGCCTCCTACTTGCACCCTAGTTGCGCCCTAGTTGCGCCCTACTTGCGCCTTACGAGGGCCATAGCTGCGTCCTAGTTGCACCCTAGTTGTTCACAAGTTGTGCCCTACTAGCGCCCTACATGGATCCTAGTTGCGCCCTACTTCGCCTCAGTTGGGCACTAGATACGTCCTAGTTGTGCCCTAGCTGCACCATAGTTGCACCCTAGTTGCAACTTTCCACTGCCCTACTTGCGTCCTCATTGCACCCTCGTTGCGCCCTAGTTACGTTTCAGTTGGCCACTAGGTACACCCTAGTTGCACCCTACGTGCGTCCTAATTCCGCCCTACTTTCGCCCTAGTTGCGCCGTAGTTGTACCTTACTTGGACACTAACTAAACTGTAGTTCTGCCCTTGTTGCACCCTAGTCGCGCCCAAGTTGCTCCCTAGTTGCATCCTAGTTATATCCTACTTGCGTCATTCTTGCACCCTAGTTGCACAAAAGTTGCATCCGAATTGTGCCCTACATGCGCCCTACTTGGATCCTACATGTGCCCTAGTTGCACCCTGGTTGCACCCTAGGTGCGCCGAACTTGTGCCCTAGTTGTGCCCTACTTGCACCTGACTTACGACCTAGTTGTGTCCTCGTTGTGCCCTAGTTGTGGCCTAGTTGCGTCCTACTTATGCCCTACTTGCAAACTACTTGCGTACTACATGCACCCTACTTGCATCTTACTTGCGCCCAAGTTACGCCCTAGGTCCGCCCTAGTTGCACATTAGTTGAACCCTACTTGCCCCCTCGTTGGCCCTAGTTCTACCCCACTTGCATCCTAGTTGCGCCCTAGTTGCGCCCTGGTTGCTCCCTAGTAGCGCCCTACTTGCACCCTAGTTGCACCCAAGTTGTGCCCTACTTTCGTCATACTTGTGCCCTACTTGCACCCTAGTTACACCCTAGTTGCACACTACTTGTCCCCTACTTGCACCCTACTTACGCCCTAGTTGTACCCAAGTTGCAACCTATTTGCGCCATACTTGTTCCCTACTTGCACCCTACTTACATCCTAGTTACGCCCTAGACGCACTCTGGCTGCATCCTACTTGCACCTGAGTAGCGCCCTACTTGCGCCCTACTTTTGCCTTGTTTGTACCCTACATGTGCCTTAAATGGGCCCTCCTTTCGCCCTACTTGTTCCCGACATGCACCGTAGGTGTGCCCTATTTACGCTGTGCCTGCGACCTACATGCGTCCTACTTGCGCCCTTATTCAACCCTATATGCACCCTAGTTGTGCCTTAGTGGCGCCCTCATTACGCCCAAGTTGTTCCCTAGTTGAGCCCTAGTTGTGCCTTGAACAGGCACTAGCTACACCCTAATTGTACCCTTTTTCTGCCCTAGTTGCGCCCTACTTCAGCCCCACTTGCGACTTACTTGCGTCCTACCTGTGCCCTAGGTCCACACTACTTGTTCCCTAGTTACGCCCTAGATGTTCCCTAGTTGCGCCCTACTTGCTCCCTACTTGCGGCCTACTTGCACCCTAGTTACGCCCTACTTGTGCCCTAATTACAACCTATTTACGCCCTACGTGCCCCCTAGTTGCACCCTTGTTGTGCCCGACTTGCGCCCTTCTTGCACCCTACTTGCACCCTAGTTGTGCCCTAGTTGTGCCCTAGTTACGTCCTAGCTCCGCCATACTTGCGCCATCCTCGTGCCCTACTATGCCCTACTTGCACCCTAGTTACACCCTACTTGTGCCCTACTTACACAATAGTTGTGCCCTAGTTGTACCCTCGTTGCGCCCTAGTTTCACCCTTCTTCCGACCTAGTTACGCCCGTCTTGCACCCTAGTTGTGCCCTATTTGCGCATGAGTTGGACAATAGTTAACCCTAGTTACACCCTAGTCCAACATTAGTTGCACCCTACTTGTGCCCTAGTTGCGCCTTACTTGCGTCCTAGTTGCGCCCTAGTTGTGCCCTAGTTGCGCCCTAGTTGCACCTCAGTCGGCCACTAGCTACTTCCTAGTTGTGCCCTAGTTGTGTCCTCCTTGCACCCTAGTTACACCCTACTTGCCACCTACTTGCTCCCTAGTTGCGCCCTACTTGTGCCCTAGTTGTGTCCTTCCTGCAACCTACATGCGCCCTAGTTGTGTCCTAGTTGCACCTCAACAAGGCACTAGCTACGCCCTAGTTGTGCCCTAGTTGCACCCTAGTTGCATCCTATTTGTGCCCTACTTGTGCCCTACTGATGCCCTAGTTGCGTCCTACTTGTGCACTAGTTGGGCCATAGTTGTGCCCTAGTTGCAGCCTCATTGCCCCCTACTTGCACTCTAGTTGCGCCCTAGTTGCACCCTAGTTGCACCCTACTTTCGTCCTTCTCGCGCCCTACTTGCGCCTTAGGTGTGCCCTATTCGCACCCTAGTTGGGGCCTTCTTGCTTCCTACTTGCACCCTTGGTGCCCCCTAGTTTCACACTAGTTGCGCCCTACTTGCATCCTACTTGTGCCCTACTTGAACCCTAGTTACAACCTCGTTGGGCCCTACTTGCGCCCTACTTGCACCCTACTTGCACCCTTGTTGCACCCTGGTTGCGCCCTGGTTACGTCCTACTTGAGCTCTACTTGCACCCTAGTTGCGCCCTAGTTGTGCCCTAGTTGTGCCATAGTTGTGCCTTAGTTGCACCCTAGTTGCGCCCTACTTGTGCCCTACTTGTACCCTAGTTAGACCCTAGTTGCGCCCCAGTTGTACCCTAGTTGAACCCTAGTTGTGCCCTAGTTGTGGCCGACTTGCGCCCTTGTTGCGCCCTAGTTGCACCTCATTTGGACACAAGTTATGCCCTCTTGCGCTCTGGTTGTGCCTTAGTTGCACCCTAGTCGCACCCTACTTGCGCGCTAATTGTGCCTTACTTGCGCCCTGGTTGGGCCGTACTTGGTCCTAGTTGCACCCTAGTTGCGCCCTAGATACGTCCTAGTTGTGACTTAGTTGCGCCCTAGTTGCGCCCTCATTACACCCATTTTGTACCCTACTTCCACCCTAGTTGCGTCCTACTTGTGCCCTATGTGTACCATAGTTGCGTCCTAGATGTACCTTAGCTATGTCTCACTTGGGCACTAGCTACACGCTAGTTGCGCCCTTGTTGTGCCCTAGTTACGCCCTTGGTGCACCCTAGTTCCGCCCTCGTGGCACCTTAGTTGCGCCCTGGTTGTAACCTAGTTGCGTCTTTGTTGGGCACTAGCTACGCCCTATTTGCGCCCTTGTTGTGCCCTACTTGTGCCCTACTTGTGCCCTAGTTGTGCCCTACTTGCACTCTAGTTGCGCCCTGGTTTTGCCCTAGTTCCTTCTTGATTGGGCACTAGCTAAGCCCCAGTTGCACCCTAGTTGTGTCCTAGTTGCGCCCTAGTTGCACCATTGTCGTGCCCTAGTTGCACCCTACTTACGCACTAGTTGCGCCCTAGTTACACTATAGATGCGCCCTACTTGCGGCCTAGATGCACCGTAGTTCCATTCTAATTGCGACCTACTTGAACCCCACTTGCACCCTACTTGTGTCTTGCGCCCTAGTTGCACCCTACTTGCACCCTACTTGTGCTCTACTTCCACCCTAGTTGCGCCCTAGTTTCTTTCTAGTTGCACCGTACTTGTGTCCTACTTGTATCCTAGTTGCGTCCTGGCTGCGCGTTACTTGCCCCCTAGTTGCGTCCTTGTTGCGCCCTACTTGGGCCCTCGTTGTGCCCTACTTGAACCCTATTTGCGTCCTAGTTGCACCCTAGTTGCGTCCTAGTTTCACCTTTATTGCCCCCTACTTGTGTCCTACTTGCGCCTAGTTGCACCTTAGTTACGTCCTAGGTGTGCCCTGTTTATGCCTTACTTGTCCCCTACTTGCACCCTTCTTGGGCCCTGGTTGCGTCCTAGTTGAGCTCTAGTTACGTCCTAGTTGTACCCTCGTGCCACAATTGGGCACTAGCTACACCCTAGTTGTACACAAGTTGCGCCCTAGTTCCGCCCTACTTACACCCTAATTGCGCCCTACTTGCGCCCTAGTTGTGCCCTTGTTGCGCCCTAGTTGTGCCCTAGTTGCGCCCTAGTTCTACCCTAGTTGCTCCTCAATTGGGTACTAGCTACTCCCTAGTTCTGCCCTAGTTATGCCCTAGTTGCGCCCTACTTTCTTCCTACTTACCCCCTACTTCCACTCTAGTTGCGCCTTAGTTACAACCTAGTTGAACCTCAGTTGCACACTAGCTACTCTCTTGTTGTGTCCTTGTTGCACCCTAGTTGTGTCCTACTTGTACCCAACTTGCATCCTAGTTGTGACCTTGTTGCGCCCTAGTTGCGCCCTACATGTGACTTACTTGCGCCCTACTTGCCCCCTACTTGCACCCTAGTTGCGCCCTAGTTATGGCGTACTTGTGCTATACTTAGCCCTTGATTGCCTCCTAGTTACGCCCTAGTTGCGCATTGCTTACGGCCTACTTATGTCCTAGTTGTACTCTAGTTGTGCCCTAGTTGGTCCCTAGTTGCGTCCTACTTGCATCCTAGTTCTGCCTTATTTACGCCCTAGTTACTCCCTAGGTGAACACTACTTGCACCCTAATTCCACCCTACTTGCGCCCTAGTTGCGCCATAGTTGCGCCCTACTTGCAACCTATTTGTGCCCTTGTTTCACCCTATTTGGTCCCTCTTTGTGCCTCAGTTGAGCACTAGCTACGCCCTTATTGCGACCTAGTTGTGCCCTAGTTGAGCCGTACTTGCACCCTACTTACGCCATACTTTCACCCTCATTCCACCCTCATTTCACCCTGGTTGGATTCTACTTACACCCTGGTTGTGCCCTAGTTGCGCCACAGCTGGGCACTACCTATGCCCTTGTTGCGCCCTAGTCACACCCTCGTTGAGCCTCAATTGGGCACTAGCTACGTCCTAGTTGTGCCCAAGTTGCATCCGAGTTACACCCTAGTAGCGCCCTAGTTCCACTCTAGTTGTGCCGTAGTTGTGTCGTAGTTGTGCCCTACTTGTGCCCTTCCTATGCTCTAGTATGACCCAAGTTGTCCCCCAGTTGCACCCTACTTGTGCCCTACTTCCGCCCTAATTGCACCCTAGTTTTTCCCTAGTTGCATTCTAGTTGCTCCCTATTTTCGCCCTAGTTGAGCCTTACTTGCGCACTAGTTGCGCCTTAGTTGGACACTAGCTACACACTAGTTGCGTCCTAGTTGTGCCCTAGTTTCACCCTAGTTGCGCCCTACTTGTGTCCTATTTGCACCCAACTTACGCCTTAGTTGCGCTTTAGCTGCGCCCTAGTTGCGTCCTCCTTGCACCCTGCTTGTGCCCTTGTTGTGCCCTAGTTATGCCCTTGTTGCATCCTACTTGCGCCCTACTTGCGCCCTACTTGCGACCTCCTTGCGCCCTAGTTGCACCCTAGTTGCGCCTTAGTTGTGCCCTCATTGCGTCCCACTTGGACCCTAGTTGCAACCAAGTTGTGCCCTAATTGTTCCCTAGTTGCGCCCTAGTTGGGGCTTTGTTGAGCACTAGCTACATCCTAGTTTCTCCATAGCTGTACCCTATTTGCTCCCTACTTGCGCCCCACTTGCACCCTACTTGCACCCTATTAGTGCCCTAGTTTAGTCCTACTTGTCCCCAAGTTGGGCCCTAGTTGCACCCTTGTTGCACCCTAGTTGCACCTCAGTTGGGCACTAGCTACGACCTAGTTTTGCCCTAGTTGTACCCTAGTTACACCCTACTTATGCCCTACTTACGCCCTACTTGCGCCCTTGTTGTACCCTAGATGTAGCATAGTTGCGCCCTAGTTGCACCCTAGTTACGCCCTCGTCGCGCCACAATGGGACACTAGCTAAGCCCTAGTTGCGCCCCAGTTGTGCCCTAGTTATGCCCTAGCTTTCCCCTAGCTGCGCCTCAGTTACGTCCTAGTCGCGCCCTAGTTGGGTCCTAGTTGCGTCAAAGTTGCGCCCTAGTTTTGTCCTAGTTTCGTCGTAGTTGCACCCTACTTGCGCCATACGTGTGCCCTAGTTGCGCCCTACTTGCACCCTACTTGTGCCCTAGTTGCACCCTAGTTGCACCCTAGTTGTGCCCTACTTGCACCCTACTTATGCCCTACTTCGGCCCTAGTGCCGCCCTTGTTGAGCCCTAGTTGCATCCTACTTGCACCCTAGTTGTGCCCTAGTTACGTTCTAGTTGCACCCTATTTGTGGCCTGACATACCCTACTTGCGCCCTACTTGCACCCTAGTTGCACCCTAGTTTCGCCCTAGTTGTGCCCTAGCTGCACCTTGTCTGCACCCTACTAGCTCCCTAGTTGCGCCTTACTGGAACCCTAGGTGTGCCCTAGTTGCGCCTCAGTTGGGAACTAGCTGCACCCTACTTGCTCCCTAGTTATGCCCGAGTTGCGGCCTACTTGCCCCTAGGTGCGCCCTATGTGCGCCTTACTTGAGCCCTAGTTGCACCTCACTTGGGCACTAGCTACACCCTAGTTGCGCCCTACTTGTGCCCTAGATTCGCCCTAGTTGTGCCCTGCTTGCGCCCTAGTTGTGCCCTACTTGCGCCTTACTTGCGTCCTAGATTTGCACTTGTTGTGCCTTACTTGACTCTACTTCCGCCGTTGTTGCATCCTTGTTCCGCTCTATATGCACTCTACTTGCACCGTACTGGTGCCGTAGATGCACCCTAGTTGCGCCCTAGTTCACCGTACTTGTGCCCTACTTGGGCCATTGTTGCGCCCTAGTTGCGTCCTAGTTGCGCCCTAGTTGCACCCGAGTTGCGCCCTACGTGCGACCTAGTTTTGCCCTAGTTGGGCCTCGATTGAGCTCTAGCTACGTCCTAGTTGCAGCCTGGTTGCATTCTAGTTGTACCCTGGTTGCACCGGACTTGCTCCCTACTTGTGCCATACTAGCGCCCTACTTTCGCCCTAGTTGCGCCATAGCTATCCCCTAGTTGGGCCCTAGTTGCGCCCTAGATGCGCACTAGATCCGCCCAAGTTGCGCCTCATATGGGAACTAGCTACGCCCTAGTTGCGCCCTGGTTGTGCCCTAGCTACACCTTAGTTGCACCCTAGTTTCGCGGTACTTGCGCCCTACTAGTGTCCAAGTTGCGCCGACGTTGCGCCCTAGATGCGCACTACATGCATCCTACTTGCTTCCTACGTGCACCCTAGTTGTGCCCTAGTTTTGCCTTAGTTGGACCCTACTTGCACCCTTCTTACGCCCTCCTTTGGCCATAATTGTACTGTTCTTATGCCCTAGTTGCGCCATACTTGTGCCCTACTAGCTCCCTAGTTATGCCCTAGTTGCGCCGTACTTGCGCCCTAGTCGCGCCTTACTTGAGCCCAAGTTGCGCCCTAGTTGAGCCTCACTTGGACATTAGCTATGCCCTAGTTGTGCCCTAGATGCGCCCTAGTTGCGCCGTAGTTATGCCCTACGTGTGCCCTACATGCGCAAAAATTACACCCTACTTGCGTTGTAGTTGCACCCGACTTGCACCGTAGTTGCGCCCTAGTTGCGCCTTAGTTGAGCACTACCTATGCCCTAGTTGCGTCCTAGTTTTGAAATATTTACGTACTAGTTGTGTTCTCCTTGCGCCTTAGTTGCACCCTAGTTGCGCCATAGTTGTTCCCTAATTACTTCCTACTTATGCCCTATTTGTACCCTAGTTGTGCCCTAGTTGCGACCTACTAGTGCCCAACTTGCACCCTACTTGCGCCCTAGTTGCGCTTGAGTTACGCCCTAGTTGCACTGTACTTGCACCATAGTGAGACCCTACCTGCGTCCTGGTTACTTCCAAGTTGCACCCTAATTTTCCCTACTTGCGCCCTACTTGCACCCCACTTGTACCCTACTCGCGCCCTACTTGTGCCCTAGTTGTGCCCTGTTTGTGTCCTGGTTGTGCCCTACTTGCGCCCTAGTTGAGCCCTAGTTGCGGCTCACTTGGGCACTAGCTATGGCTAGTTGCGCCCTAGTTGGGCCCTAGTTGCACCCTAGTTACAGCCTACGTGTGCCCTTGCGCCCCACCTGCGCCCTAGTTGCACCCTATTTGTGCCCTAGTTGCACACTAATTGCACCTTAGATGAGCACTAACAACGCGCTATTTGTGCTCGAGTTGCGCCCTTGTTGCGCCCTACGTGGGCCCTACTTACGACCTTCTGACGCTCTAGTTCCATCCTTGTTGCTCCCTAGTTGTGCCCTACTTCCGCCCTATTTTTGCCCTAGTTACGCCCTTGTTCCGCCCTAATTGCAACGTACTTCCACCGTACTTGCACCCTACTTACGCCCTTGTTTTGCCCAAATTGTACCCTAGTTTTGCACTACTTACGCCCTACTTGCACCCTACTAACAACCTAGTTGCGGTCTAGTCGCACCCTACTTGCACCCTACTTGCCCCCTACTTGGTCCCTAGTTGCGCTTATTGGAGCCCTAGTTGGCCCTACTTGCGCCGTAGTTGCACCTCAAATGGACATCAGCTACGTCCTAGTTGTGCCCTAGTTGCGCCTCAGTTGCACCTTACTTGGGCATTAGATACGTCCTACTTGCGCCTTTTTTGCGCCTTAGTTGAGCACAAGCCATGTCCTAGTTGCGCCCTAGTTGTGCACTATTTACGTCCTAGTTACGCCCTACTTGCGCCCTACCTATGCCTTAGTTGTACCCTAGTTGCGACCTTGTTGTACCCTTCTTGTGCCCTTCTTGCGCCCTAGTTGTGCCCAAGTTGTGCCCTTCTTTACCTTACTTGCACCCAACTTATGCCTTAGTTACGCCCTAGCTACGCCCTCATTGCACCCTACTTGCACCCTACTTGTGCCCTACTTTCGCCCTAATTGCGCACTAGTTGCGTCCTACTTGCACCCTATTTGCACCCTACTTGTGCCCTACTTGCACCGTACTCGTACCCTAGTTTCGCCCTAGTTGTGCACTACTTGCGTCCTAGTTGTGCCCTATTTACGCCCCAGTTACGCCTTAGGTTACGGCTCACTTGGGCACTAGCTACATCTTACTTGCACCCTGGTCAGGCCCTTGTTGCGCACTATGTGCATCCTATTTGTGCCCTAGTTGCACCTCTAATGAGCACTAGCTACGCCCTAGTTGTGCCCTAGTAGGGCCCTACTTTTGCCCTTCTTACGCCCTAGTTCTAAACTAGTTCCTCCCTAGTTGTGACCTACTTGCGCCCTACTTGCACCCTAGTTACGCCCTAGTAGCACCCTAGTTGCGTCACACTTGCGCCTTACTTGCACCCTACTTATGCCCTAGTTGCACCCTAGATGCACCATAGTTGTGCCCTACCTGCGTCCTTCTTGCACCCTACTCACGACCTTGTTGCACCCTAGTTGCACCCTACTTGCACCCTACTTGGGCCCTATCCGGTCCCTAGTTGCGCATTAGTTGTGCCCTCCTTGTGCCTTGATGCGCCCTACTTGCACCCTAGTTCCGCCCTAGTTTTGCCCTAGTTGGCAGTAGTTTTGTCCTTGTTGTGCCCTAGTTGCGCCCTAGTTGTGCCCCAGTTGGGTCCTACTTGCCCCATATTTGCGCCCTAGGTGTACCCTACTTGCGCTTAAGTTGCACCCTACTTTCTTCCTAGTTTTGCCCTTCTTGCGCCGTAGTTTTACCGTAGTTATACCTTAGCAAGGCAATACCTATGCCCTAGTTGCGCTTAGTTACGCTCGGGTTGCACCCCAGGTGCATCCTACTTGCGTTCTACTTGCGCCCTAGTTGCCCCCTAGTTGCATCAAAGTTGAGTCCTAGTTGTGCCTGAGTTGGGCATTATGTATGCCCTATTTGCGCCTTAGTTGCACCCTAGTTGTGCCCTATTTGCGCCCTACTTGCACCCTAGTTACGCCCTACTTATGCCCTACTTGCGCCCTAGTTGCGCCCCAGTTTGGGGCCTTGTGCTCTGATACCATCTTGGAATCTAGCTGTGGAAGGGGAGAAAATCTTCACCAAATTTTATACAAGCAGGCTCTGCTTATGCAAAAGATTTTAAAGTACGCATACGTGCTTCCAACTCCTTGTTTTTTCACTATACAACAAAAGATTTGGTTTGATATGAATCATGTGCTTTTGATTCCTCGTGTAAAAGCATGTAGCTTGCGGCACAATATGAAAAGTGACTTTAAAGAAATTCATAAGATGATGATGCCCTTTAGGAACTTCTATACTTCACCACAACATAATCTCTGGCCTTAGCCCGGACTCTTCATCATAGGCTTCATTATTTTGGCATAGGAGAGCCCTCTTTACATGAAGTGGAGTAATAATTATGCTAACTACTAAGGTAGAAGCTGCACTTTAATGCGAAACAACTTCAAATGGTGGATCATGGCTAGACGTACATCAAGACGTTGTTTTTGAGCTAGTATAAGTGGGCTTCTTAACTGGTCTTAGTTCATGAGGATGGTGACCTCATCAAATGGGTTAGTATTGTTTTTCTCATGAAGGGATGTACGTCTTTGTTGAAGATATACACTTGAAGATGGCTTTCTGTTGTAGCTCTTTATTGATGTAGCAAAGAAGGCCATTGAGGAAGTGAAATCCATTTAGAAGGAGTCTAGGTGATGGGTGCAAAGTGGTCACCAAGGAGGATATCTCCTTGTCTATAGACTTGAACACAGATTTTTAATGACACAAAATGTTGCTAGAGTGACTTCTCCGGACTTAGCCAAATTTCCCAAGAAATGGACCCGTAAACCATGAAATGAGCGATCAATTTCCAACACGTGGATGGTGTAAATGGGGAGTGCACCAGGAGGTGTATGAATGAGGGAGTGTGTTGACATTTATGATATACATCGGTCTATATTGTCTTTGTGTAAAGTTAGATAGAAGTAATGGGGAGGGCTAGTTTTTAATGAAGGTGTATGACTAGTTTGTTGAAGGGAGAATGCAAAATGTGGTACATGAATGACTAGTTTGTTGAAAACACAAATGTTTAGTAGATTCTAAACTCATGAGATTGTTGAGGGGAAACAATCTCGCGTAGGGAAATTTTGTTTTTTCTTCAAATGAAGGTAGATTGGATGGGGGGATTTTTGATCAATAGTGTTTGTATAGAGTGGCCGAAGATATGGACAAACTAGTGATTAACTTACACTATGTAAAACGTACGCAGGTCGGAAGAATAGATAATTTCTTCACAACAAAGGCAACTAAGTCTAGATGAATTCATATTGGTATGTTTTAGAACAGTTACTTAGGATGAAGTTTAGGATGTTTCTTTTTGTTTAAAAAAAAACTTCTTTTGTTTAAAACAATGAGGTTAAACATATGTTTTTATCATTGGATTGGAAATATTTCTACTTGTTTTCTCCTTAAACATTGTTTTAATTTGAATTGGGGACAAGCAAAGCAATTTAAGATCATCTTTGGACCCTTTTAACATTTCCTTTCACAAACGCTTAAGTTCTAGTGAAGGAATGTGCTCAACTAGCATGTCCGGTAGTCTTCAACAAGAACATGTTAAGTCAGATCATGTCAAATCTGACTGATTTTGATAAAAGGGATAATGTGCGAAAAAATGCAAAATTCTACTTCAAGTAGCTTGATGAAATTGTTTGAAGATATCTAAAATTACACTACAATCATAATGCTTGTAGACTACATCATCTGTAAAGATAGTTAATCTTGGAATATTCTTCATTTATAGCATTTTTAGTTATGATCTTGATATTCGTTCTTTTTTAAATCCATAACTTGGGGAATCTTTGTCTTCAAGCACTATATTTGAGTAATTGATTATTTAGGTGGTACCTTGGAATTCGTGGAATGAAAATGCATGATCCTTGAAATCAACGAAGACCGGTCTCGACCACCGTCGATGATTACTTTTTTAGGCCACGCCAGTCGGACGCGGTTTGCTTGACGCGGCACGCCGTGTTAGACTGACATATCTGACGCATAAACATTGTTTCTGCCTCAAGACCTGGAGATGTGAACAAAGGTGATATCACTTCAATGTTTTTTTTCAGGTGATTTCTAGGCTTTTGACGAAATGTTTTGTACCCAATTCAGAAAAGCAATTATGTAGGTGGTACTTATTAAATTTGATGAAGTACAAATTTGTTGAGCCATAAACACTTAAAAATCTATTTTAATCAAATATGAATATCAGTAGGGTACATTAATCTATTATAGGTGGTAACATTGTACAATGCAAAACCTACTTGTAAGAGGTTTTTGCTCGTGAACTTGGTCACTGTCCTCCCCTTTCCTCCATGTGGAAGTGTCCAAGGCGAGGGTAGATGAAGGTATACGCATCATTATGTGAATGATGAGTGTAACTGTTTACAAATAGAAATGAAATGCAACCTCCATGGAATATCTTCTCGTGTGATGACAAAAGTACATATGCATTTTGTAAATGCACCAAGCCGTGTGTGTAGTTTCTTACATAAGCACAAATCAACAATGGATTAAGTAATTTTTGGATGTGTTGTGGATTGCTGCATGCTTATGGGACTTGTATTACATGGTAAAGATTGTTTAACATTCAAAACATGTGCACAAACTGGTTTTAATGTTAAAGCTGGTCTTGTGCAACTTTTATATCTTCATTTTTTAAACATGTTATCGAAGTGGTTTCAAAAATGAGTTTAAACTGATTGCGAGGGTGGGGATATTTGATGCACAAGGTTAATGCATCTATAGGTGTTAGATATAGATTACGAGAAATAGAACATTCCAATGGTGCAATTAGACCAAAGCACTTGTGAAGGCTTGTAGTCTATCATGTGATGTGCAACATGGAATTCCAATTTCTGTTGTTGCATACACGTTTTGATCAAATGGGGAGTGGGGGTACACGTCTCAAAATTTGTGTCTTTTCTCCACTCCCCTCACCAACGAAGAAGTGTGAAGTGGAATTGCATGTGTTAGTGGATAGTCTCTGGCATACATGATAGAAATATATGGACATAACTTTGCGGATGAACCTTTGTGCATCTATTTGATCTAAATTTGCACTAGTACACAAATAAATCTTGTACATGCACAATTTCTTGTGAATATTCTCATACACTCCCCAACTGCACTTTGCTCGTGGGAGTGGTGGTTGGGGGGCAAAGACATGAGGCAAAATTGTATGAGTGAATTAAACCGACATTCTTGATTGCAATGAAATTTCATATTGGGCTTCTGCTGGATACATGACCCCATTCTAACTTTGTAAGCTCTTAGAATAAATGAGTTGGAGACCATTGGGTAAAGAATGTTTCTTCAAATTCTCATTGTTTTCAATTTGTAAAAAACATTCATTGTGATCAATGGTCAGAGAAACTTCTTAGTTTTAATGTATGTTTCACAGAATGAATGGAAAATGCCTTGGTATGATGATCATAATGAAGATCCCTTTTATGATTTGAGTATGCAAGCATCGGAGTTTGTATTTTCATAAGGTTCTTGTGACCTTCCATGTTTTGTAATTCTTTGTTAGAATAAATCTCTAATGTGTCTTGTGTATGGTTGTTTGTGATGCATAGTTTCTAAGGAGTGTATAAACGTGGGGTGATTAGTCTTAGATGGAAGGGCTAAGTAACCACTGTCGTCAAAATACATATGATCATCCCATGTTGTAAGATTTTCTTGTCTATCTTGTTGACAAGTGCAATTATTTTGCTAGTTTCAAGCTCCGATGTGGTGAAGACAGCACTACATTTCCAGCACTGTACACAAATTTTCCAATTTTACGGACAATTTCCGTCTACATGTCTACTAGAAATTCTCTCCTATACATGCCATATGCATTCGAGCTGCAAGCCCTGAAGCTATCTAAGGGGCATGGTGTGTAACAAAGAATGATGGCATGCGCAAGAGGGTTTAGCATGCCTTCAGTTAGTTGTAGCAATGGGGGGAGCTACTTTCTTCACAACATTACACAGCTATCTTAGTCAAGCAGTCCTCTAACTGACTGGGCAAGACTCATGCACCCTTGGCATGAGGTCCACACTTCATCATCATCACCATGCATGGAGCCTGGGCCCTTCAATCTACATGGGCAAATATGGTATAAGCCTTAGGGGGCCCTTGATCAACATTTCACATGCAGCAATATGACATGATCGACGGTCATAAGAGGAAGTATTGAAGACAAGACAACCTCTTTGTGAAGCTTTACCTGATTACATGAGAAAGATTACTCAAGGATGAAGCTGCTCCCTAGGGTAGTAAAGATGCAAGTAACAACTATGAACTATAGGAAACGTTTCCTGGAAGGAAGCTTCCCCAAGAGAAATCAGACGTGAACCAACTGAAGGAAGCTTCTCTTCCAGGTGGTCAACTTGCCAGGACTATAGGTATAAAAGGTGAACTCCCAGATTACATCTATCTCAGCACTCTACAAGCACTCAGCTTTACTGAAGCCTTTAACTTTGGAAACCAGACTGAGAATCGGCTAGAGATCCCTCAAAGGACCCTATAAGCTTGGCAAAGCCTGCCAACCTGGGTGGAGGTTGCCCTAGAGACCAGTCAACCTGGAGACTGTGCCAAGACCTTTGCCACGACGTCCTATAAGGCTTATAAAGGCGTTGCTCTGCAGTGGGCAAGGAGCTGTGCTAGTCAAGCTTGGGTAGGATTTTCTTGTAGCATAACTATACAATCTAATAATTAAGGCTCAGTTTTTCCCATCAAAGATTTCTAGTTCTTTCTCCTGTTATCGTATGAGCTTCAATACTGATCACAAAACGATCCTACTTGCAGTGGTCTTGGCCCTTGCTCCGTGTTTCACATAATCAACATATCTCACTTTAAGAATCACAAATGTAAGCAAGGGAAAGGTAAATCAAGGAGGTTTTGTTTTTATGAGAGAAAAAAATCAATTCCATGCAAACCGTCCAACTTGAAAATACAACTGTGCACTAGTTCATGGCCAATGAGACATTTGATCGAGTATTATAGTTTGTTCCCTTTGAATTCACTATTGCTGGTAAAAAAAAGGGTGGAATGAAAATTATGATAACAACATAGATGAAATCAAAGATATCATGTTTGAAATAATAAATGTGAACTAGTCAATACATGTTTGAGACGTGTTTGTACCGGATGAAAATTTCATGGTGTTATCTACACCAGCTACAATGTCTTTAATTTTTTTATCAACATGTAACCCTTCGATAACATTGATGGGAAATTTCGGGGTTTAGTTTTTTGGGTTAACCTTTGACCCGGACATTTGATAATTTTTAAAAATTTTATCTTGATGGATCCTCCAATCCACAAAATTTGTTTTATTGTAATAATCAATATGTTTGATTTGTGGCCTTATAAGTATGTTGAGTGACTATTTGCACTAGAGTGTTAATTGTTTTTACAAGAATGATAATGTGAAATTTCGGTTTGACTCTTTGTAATGGAGAAATAAATTTATTCAATATTTTCTTGTATGACTTAGTATAATCTCAACATATTCTTCTGGAGGATTGCCATGAAAAGAACCAATGTTGCAATTTTGGGATGACAAGTTGATTTCAAAGCACTTGATTCAATGCAATTGGGAGAAGATGAAAATTGACATTGGAGATTCATGTACGTCCTAGGAAACATGAAAATTATATAAGTCAAGAAGTCTTAAACTTTCTAGTTTTCTTCCTTCTGCACCATTATTGAGGGATCTACGATCTGACATGTCAATAGGCCTCATGACTTTTTCTTTGTTGTACTAAAGGTATTTCATATGATTCTTATGGTAATTAAATACTACTGGAATACAATTGAATTCATCTCAACAAACATGTCAATCACTGATCATGGAAGTGCAAACTTGTTCCTTAACAATGATGGGGCAAAATGATGTCTCCTTTTTATACAAATGGAGAATATGTGACATTCAATGCTAGACTATGGTGGGATCTAATTAATGGCTATGAAATTTGGCGCTTTTTGTGAGTTTAAAAAGGATACTCAATGTGTCATCCTACTTTATTCATTCCGTAACACTAATCGATCATTGTGCATGCGTAAAATACCATTTGATAACACGATTTGTTGCATGTTTGTGCATGTTGACGAAGTCTTGAATACATCGCCCAAATTTCCATCTTCCCCAATGCCAAAATGCGTGACAATGCACCTGATGAATTACAAGGGTATGTTTCGTTTTATGTGAAAACGTGTTCCTCATGATTTCCCCTTGTGCGAGGAGTTCTTGCTTGCAAATTTTCACTCCCTTTAGAGCATGTGGTGTTCAATAGCGACAAATAGCGTATCTCATGGTTTCCTTTGGTTCAAGGATACCCCTTCCATGTTTGTGGAATACATTCGTAAGGAATGTTATTTCAAGAACCCATCTTTGATACACTTTGACTAGATTTTGGCAATATGAAATACCCCTAAAAAATGAGCAGGCATTTTGTACCTTGTTTTTGACACAAGTAACCCTTTTAAGTGTGGAATAGGTTCTTGAGATTTGGACACATGGGCGAGAAAATCAGTGCAATGGGAGTGTCATAACTAACATTTGCAGTTCATGTATTAGAAATAACTTCAAATTGTTTTGGGGCATGAAATTGCGGGTATACCATAGATTTACCCAACCTCTAAATCACCGCCATTTGTTGGTCAAAGGCTTTTGCTGCAGATTCCTCGAAGACTGAGAGAGTTGCATCTTAAAATAAGAATGGATTAATAGATAGAATGGGTCCCGTTCATGTTTCAAGGAACTTCATCCTAGCGCGAATAGGGGCAGCGTTTTTTGGAGTTTTATCATCCGCTGCCGAGTGCGCGGGAAACTCCGCGTCAATGTGTGTGGCAGTCGATGTTGAACCGCAGTCTCTACTGCTCCTGATCCCTGCGAATTTGGATCAAGCGCATAGGTAGTGCAAAGCTGCAGGCTTGCTCATCCCCAACCACCCTTTCATCTCACTTGCCCAACCCTGACCACCCTGCTTCCCTCGTCTTCAGCTCCGCTCCACCGTTCCGCCACCCCGAAACAGGTGGGAGGTAGAGGGTGAGATAGCAGCGTGGAAAATTTCTCTGTTGAGGCTGCTGCCATCTTCTCCAACACGGAAGAAGGAGAGATCCCCAGGGGAAGCCCACATCGGATTTTTAGGGAGAGATCCACGTCCTTGATGCATAGCTTAGCGGCATCCTCCTTGGCGTTCCGACTTCTGGCGCTCCGTCTCCCTCCGTCGCCCACGCGCATGCCCAGCAGCAGCAGAGGAGGAGGAGGGGGTGTATCAGCCATAGCTGCCGCGATGAGGGGCAAGACCTCTGCCAAGTTCTACGCCGTGCGGCAGGGCAGGCAGCCAGGCATCTACCTCACATGGGCTGACTGTGAGGCACAGGTCGGTGTGGCATTTCTGGCCGTGAGTCCATGTGTCCGTCCGCCCTTCATCCGTCTGTCCGTCCGGCCGTCCTTCCGTCCGTTCGTCCTTCCATCCGTCCGTCCGTTTGTCTGTCTGTTTGTTGTGTAGAATGAGAAAGATGTTATGTACTGGTAAGTTGTTTGAACGATGTGTAGAATGGTACTGAGTGGCTGGACATGTTTTTGTTGCCATGGACAGAATCGTTCAGAGGCAGAACATGCGCCACCAACCTAGATTGATCTCATATGGACATGTACATACAGATTCGTGCATGTGTGTACGCACATGTACTTGCCTAGGCACATGCACATGGACATGCACACACAGACACACACACACACACACACACACACAC
>SZWC01003125.1:180071-207535 GCA_023375785.1 Penium margaritaceum | reverse complement strand
CACTGTCACTGTCACTGTCACTGTCACTGTCACTGTCACTGTCACTGTCACTGTCACTGTCACTGTCACTGTCACTGTCACTGTCACTGTCACTGTCACTGCCACTGCCACTGTCACTGTCACTGTCGCTATCGCTGTCACTGTCGCAGTCACTGTCACTGTCACTGTCACTGTCACTATCACTGTCACTGTCACTGTGAAGTTCACAAGCACTGTCACAGTTACAGTCAGTCACTGTCACTGTCATTTTCATCTTCACTGTCACTGTCACTGTCACTGTCACTTTCAATGTCACTGTTACTGCCACTGTCACTGTCACATTCACTGTCACATTCAGTCACTTTGAAGCTCACAAGAACTGTCACTGTCAAGGTCAATGTCATGGTCACTGTCACAGACATTCTCACGTCACTCCCATGGTTGAAGTCATAGACCCAGTAATGGTCACTGTCAAATTCAGTCATGATCACAGTCACGGTCACACCCATAGTGGCTTTCACCATCACATTCATGGTCATGGTCGCTGTGAAAAATTCATTTTCATCATCGCAGGCGCCGCAGCGATCAATGTCAGTGTCAGTGTGGTCAATGTCGGAGTTGCTACCATGATCAGGCCCAAAGCTGCTGCCATAATGAATTTCATGGTCATAGTTTAGGGAATGAGCGGATTCCCAGCTAAGGTTGTGTTTTTGAGAGGACACGTTCTGAAAAACACAACTTGAAAGACATTGTAGGAGAAGGTGGAGAGCAATCGGAGAAACGCATCAGAATCAATGATTTGAAAAACAGAAGGAGTGCATGAGGGGAATATCCACTTCTCCCTTCCCAGAATGGCGTGCATGCATCTTCATAACACAGCAGCGAACTACCTACTCTAGTGCCCAATCAGCAACGAGTTGGGTCTCAGCGACTGAAAGAGATGTTTACTCGTCCAAATGAAAAGGGAAAAGAAGCCGCGGATGCACAAAAAAAGTTCATTTTCACTGTTGTGATCATTGCCATGGTCACTGTGACGATCTCTGCCATGGTCATGGCCATAGTTGTATTCATGGTCATGGTCATGGCCACCTTCATGGTTATTGCCATGGTTTTTTTCATGGTCATTGTCATGGGTGTGAGCCAAAAATTTCAGGTTGCACAAATGAATAAGTGGTTGAGTAGAATAGAGAACTGAAAAATCACTTTGGAGCACATTTCAGAACAAATACATGGTTTAACACGTATACATGGTCCTTGTTTCAGTAGAAAGGAGAACGTGATGAGAAACAAATATGATGAAAGAAGGAAAGTAGATGTGCTTTGGACACTCACTCTGTACATTTCCACTGGGGACCACCTCGTTTTCCATGAGCATTATTTGTGAAATGTTTTCTATTCCTGATAAATCTGTAAAAACCACTTGTGGCTGAGTTCACGAAATGATATTGAAGTGTTCCTGTGTAACCCAGAAGCAAGCCCACAGGTTTCAAATATCTTCTTATACAATATTAAACACAATCAAGAGGAGTGACCACTTTGGAAGGGAGCGTGGAGTGAATAATGAGAGAACATCAGACCAGGTGCACCTCATAAAAACCCTAGAGACCTACGCAAGATAGGATACACATGATCGTGGCTGCTGTCTTGTTGTTGCCAGTGTTGGCGGTGCCATACGTGAAAAGGCTGGCACCCACTGGCATGATGGGGGAACAGTGAAGGAGAGATGGAGCTTCCCATGCCAAACTGCTGCATGAAGGTGGGACTGCCATTAAGCATTTCCTGCTGCAGCAATTCATTGTGTGGATCAGGGGACATATGCTGCCTGGCATATTCTTATAACCTGGGTGCACTTTGCATAGTTCTAAATGCATTTTTTCAAATCCCTGTGTAATTACACCCATTGTGGTTGTGGTCGTGTGAGTGTGGAGGGTCTGCTAATCCAGATAGTGGCGAAGCAAGTTGACCGGCGACACCATCGGCAGACTTCATGGGTGTCCCACTGTGCTGTCTCACACGGTCGCCCAGCCCTCCTGGTGGTATTCCCATGCTCACCTTCATCTCCTGGTCAATCACTCTTACACGACCCATACGGGTCCTCAGCTTCATTTTGGTTTCATAGTCTTTGTCAAGGCAGACCTAATTTGAACCTGGATATTTCATGAATCTAGAAAAAGGTATTTGGTTTATGAGAAAAAGGGAAAATTCACTTGTTCTTGAGGATAGGAGAGAGAGAGAGAGCATGAAATCACCCACTGTGCTTCCCATTTCCTTGACTGTTGTGTCATTGTCCTGATAGATTTTGAACTCCAAGAGGAGGACGCTGCAGTTGCTTACGACAAAGGATGTGGTATTCCACCCAAGAGAGTAATCTTATAAAGAAAATGAGGTGCCAAGGCCGAGAGGAGGAATGACACTCTAACAGCGGTTGCAGAAATTGCAGTAAAATGTCAGGTGGAGGATGGATTCCTTGGGTTCCAGGTTGGTATGAATTCCCTTGAGTTGATGGCGGGGAGCAAGAAGGGGGTGGCCAAAACAAAATCTGGAGATGGCAATGGTGTTTCTGCTAATGTGCAGGGTGAACTTGCTGGAGGATGCATCTTGGAATGTTGAATGGTCTTTCACACCACCTTGTTGCTGATCATATACACGTCTCCTGTCTCCGTGAGTTATATATTGTTCAAGATGAATCTTGCCAGGAAGGAAGAGGGTTATTCCAAGAAGGGTCACACTGGTGTCACAGCTTTCAAGCATCGTATCGGGTTCCCGGTACACGTGGTACACGCTGATGGCCAGCACATATATAACCAATCACCCCAAACTTGTACACAAAAAGCTGAGACTGAAACTGCGTACATAAAGTCTTACTGGAAAATTGACCTATTTTTGAACATCTACTATTCTACAAGAACTCCTCCATGTTCTAGAAAAGACGAATATCTTTCCCATGTGAGAAAAAAAGATATGATTTTGGACTCTGGCCACATTCTTTCTCGTTGGTGATTTTCAAGAATTGTAATTGTAGAAGAATACATTTTGCCCAGGTGATACTGGCATTAATATGCTGTCAGGGTGACGGGTGCGGCAAAAGAGGGGTGGGTGTGGAGGGGAGGATGGCGAGGGGTTGATGTGGGGTGAAGTAGGCAGAGATCATACAGGAGTGGGGAGGTGGGAGGAAGCGGAGGGGGAGAAGAGGGCCGTGGGGTTGGTGTAGGGGGAGAAAGTGGAGAGATAAAACATGGAGGGGATAGTTGGGAGGAGGAGGGGAACAGAAAAAGAGGAGGAGCTTGATGGTCGACGAGTACACTGGAGGTGAGGGGGGGAGGGTGGATGGAGTGGGATTCACAGGCGGCGGCAATTTCATTGATGGGGGGAATGTTTTAGGAGGAAGGAGAAAAAGNGGGCCGTGGGGTTGGTGTAGGGGGAGAAAGTGGAGAGATAAAACATGGAGGGGATAGTTGGGAGGAGGAGGGGAACAGAAAAAGAGGAGGAGCTTGATGGTCGACGAGTACACTGGAGGTGAGGGGGGGAGGGTGGATGGAGTGGGATTCACAGGCGGCGGCAATTTCATTGATGGGGGGAATGTTTTAGGAGGAAGGAGAAAAAGACGGGGTCTGGCAGGAAGAGAAAAAGTCAGGGGAGGGATGTGAGGAGGAGAGGGTGGGGGTGGAGGAGTGGATGGTGGGATAGCAGGCGGTTGTGCAGTGGAGGGCATATTGGTGGTGGTAGGTGCATGTGTCCCGAACGGGGAGGGGGGAGGGGGTGGGGGCAGGGAGGGAATCTTGAAACTCCTTGATGTGGATCTTGGGAAATCTATTTCCACCTGCAGCGGCTCCCATTCTACCAAAGCTTGTAGCACAAACAGGAGCTGAAAAACACTGTTGCTGTTCAACGCTATGGGATGCATGGCATGTGACATCTCCAATGTCTATATGAAGACAACACCTGTGGAGGGGTATTCATCAACATGGGAAAACAAAAGAAGAGTGGCACACAGGATAAACCATATGTTGTCACTGCTACCCACCCAGCCACAGCGCCAAACAATGAAATCTGAAGATCAGAAATGGGTGCTTTGGAATCGATGGATTGAATCATATTGCACTGGGTAACATGCCTATGTAGCTGCAAGTTTCTACGGGGGATGTAAGTATGAACCTGGAATTCATTCTGTCACCCATTTAAAAAAAGGGATGGCTGCAGTTATCAACATGCGATGCTAAAGTTCTACTAGGGATGGCCGTTCATGAAGTAATTCTTATTCTGACAAGATCCTCACCTCCATTCAAAGGTCAGCATGGTGGTGAGTGAAGACTGATTATGAGCGAGTGAGAGAATCTAAGAACACACGTGTGGAAAGCCGATGTTGTTGATCAAGAGAATCGTGCTTAGTTCAAGAGAGAAACAAATGCATGAGGAAGAGAGGATGAAGTGCCAAGCTGTTTAGAAGCTGGTTGAGGAAGCCACCCACAGAAGTCTCTTGTGTTGGACCTTGCAGCCACCCCTGGGGAATGAGAATGATCAAAAGGCAGAAAATCAAGGCATATCTCTATTACTCTTCTTTTTTTACAGAATGACCTTTAGGGAATGGCAATTGAGAAAAGTCCAAACATCCATTTTGCTACGTATGCAGACATCATCCACGAGCGTATGTAGGGTGCTGTTGATGCATATCAATGTAAAGGACCTGGGCCTCTCAAGAAACCATGCACTAAAAAATAAGGAGGTGCTCCAAATTTATGTTCTTTGTGCATGAATGATTCATGCAATCGTGCTCGGCCATTGTTCTTGGCTCTGGTTTTCAAAATGTAAGGTAATGTAGAAAATGAGGGGAAAAAAAGCTACTACAGCAAGAGAAAAAGCCAGAGACTCGCACATTATTGAACCGATGGGGTGTACTCAACATCACTCCAGCTGCATGACATACACCCTCGATTATTACTCTTCCACAAGATGGCAGTCCCTCCCGCCCCACCCCCCCTCCCCACCTCCGGTCCCCCGTTGGTAGTCATAATTCATGTCGCTGTTTGTGTAACCATTGGGAATATCTGAGTGTAGCCTCAAGATGTCACACTCTAGGGTGCTGGGACACGTACATAATAAATTTGACAACAAATTCCATGTCACAACACATCGTCATAGTATGATTTATGGTTGACCACCCTAAATTCATACACTCGACAATTGGTGTATCAAAAAGTGTATTCCTATATTTAAACAATTTTCAGAAATCATCAGTATCAATTCATGTCACTAGAGCCCAGATATACATTCCTTGTATAAGTAGCTATTTATTATGAATTTTATGTACTATTTACCATTTTTTTTGTTGGAATTCCATGTTATGTTGACTTCCCAGTACATTTGTCGATCCACCCTTTCAGGGGTGGGGTGTTTGGTCATATATGCATAGTACATGAATGAACCAATGACTCTCATTTAGTCTGTGACATGAACTGTCTCCCAGTACTGTGACATGTTAAACAACATTAACAGCTCCTAGCATCCTAGTATTATAGGTGTCAAAGCTGTGGGGACATCAGTCAGGAGAGAAGCAAAGGAATTTCTCATGTTGCAAAATGACACATCGTGATGGACATGCAGAGTGCTATGTTGCTTGTCACATTTGTGATGCATACCATGAAAATCCAAGTAGGGTCAAGTTCATTCATTTTGTGTAGTTCAGATGTCATCTTGTAGCTGCAAGGGGTATGATCACGCTCAGAAAAGAGAGGTGGGCAGCTGCGATAAAGTAGACAAAATGAAGAAAAAAGTGAAAAACATGTTTCAGCCTAGAGGCTTTCATCAGTTTCATAATGAAACTGGTCTCACAATTTTGCTACATGTATCCAGCACACGTAGAGGGATGAGACAGGAGAAAGGTGGAGTGATAGTGGTCAACCCTATTCCACAACTAGGGTCCTATCCTAGTTTCCTATGCATATAATTTCTTTTATCTAGAGGAGACTAGGTGGCTTCTAAGTTTGAAGGTAGTTGCCAAGCCAGAATAATTCTGGAGGAGAACACTGTGGAGTTTAATCACCACCTTCACCTAGGCGTTTGGCTAATTGCTCAAGGTAGCTTTGTAGCCGTACTTCTCATGAGAAAGGCTTTCTGAGGATTTTTAGAAGTAGAATCCGTTTCTTGTTTTGATGACATTTTTCCAGCCTTTGATGGTGGTAGCCAAGTCTCATCTTTGGCTAAGAGTGAAGGACATGGGGAAAGAGACATAGTAAAAATTTCTCTGGGTACTCTCGTGGTGTGAGGCATTTGTAGAATTCCTTTCTCAGCTGATAGAAATCAACTGCTGAAGAGTACCAAATGAGTTACCTGCGTAGTCTTGAAGAGTGAATTTTGAAAAATTGCCGCTCAGCATACCCAAGTGCGGCACTGGGAGGCACCGACGAGCCGCCAAAGAGAGGAGAATTGTCGTACTTGGATGTAGCAGGATGGTTTTCCCTAATATTTGAATCCTTTTGAAGTTGTTTCATTGGTATCAAACAAGTAACGAGGGAAATATGAGCTTCCAAAGTTGGGATGTGTGCGGTGGCTTGGGGAGTCGGCCACGGCTCGATATCTGGTAGAAATTCTGTACCAGAATGAGCAGCACAAGTACATCTGGAAAATAATCCCCAGAGGACTGCCGAGTCACTCCGGTAGATATTCCGCCAGATGTCAGTAATACAATTTATTACTCGGGGACATCCAAAATCCTGGCTCGGAGTTCGCAACTCAGTAGTACAATTTGTTACTCAAATTGTGACTGCAGGTCCACGAATAGGTTTCAAACCCTGTCAAACCCCGTCATCAAACCCAAGACAAGAGTGACCAAGGTGTGTTGAAACAATGTAGGGGACCCCTCCATCAGGTGCAAGGAGATCTGCACCTTGGGAAGGTCGCTTTGCACGTGAAGGGAGGCACCACGGCGTGTGCGCACCATGGAGGCATTAGGCGTTTCTGTGGTGGGTGATACCTGCACTTCGACAAGCATAACTTGGGCTACGCTTGGCCAAATTACACACGGTTTGATGCATTAGAGATCTCATGACTAGATCTATAAGTTTTTGATCATGTCTATGTTAAACAATTAGTGCACAACTGTGCAATTCCCTTCACAAAAATGACTGTCTCTACATTGCTGCTCACATAGCATGAGGCAACCAGAAAGCTCACGCTCAGTCTCAGATTCGCCCAAAAAAGAAAATGTCAATCACAATGGAACTGCCACCATGCAGATTTTCATCAAAGGTTTATGAGCCCACTGTTCTGACCTTCTCCAAGACGTTCATGCCTCTCGTAGAGCACAGCATTGTCATCATGGATGACGTTGTTGTGGAGTCTAAAACCTTGTCGGAGTAGAGGCTGTACAAATGGCACAGAAGGAGACGTAGCCCATCCAGAAGTATGCAGGCGACCCTGGCTTTGGGCTATGGAGGTGGCAGTTTTAACTCCACCTTGCGCATGAAGGGCTGTTGAAGGTCATGTTGGGAAAGGAAGTGGTCGTCAAGGCGATGGCTAAGGACGAGGAGAAGCAAGCCTTTGCAAAAAAAAACACAAAAGCGTTGATGCTCCTAATGTTTGGGACAGCCGAGTCGCAATGGAGCTACTTCCAAGGTTGCAAGCTGGCAGTCGAAGCTTGGTAAAAAATCTGTGCTATCCACGAATCCAAGTTGCTTGCAAACGAAATCTTTGCAATGAAGTGGCTCATCATGGTGATAATTGAAGAGGGAGATTATTTCATCTCGGCATTGCAACAGATCGAGTCACTCGCCTCACAATATAATGACGTGGAATGGAAGATTGACACGCAATTGCAGGTGGTGGCCCTCCTCATGGCCCTTCCTGAAATTTGAGGTCCACCTATCACCGTCTTGGGAGGATGAACGGAGGACAAGGTCACCTATGGCGCGGTCATAGAGTACATGCACAACAAGGTGCAATGATGGAGCTGCGGGGAGGCCTCATCTTCTTCATTGGCCTTCGTCACCAAAACACATGGTGGCAGAAGTGGGGGCAAAGGAAGTAGCGGAAAGGGAGGCAGCAAGAAGGGCACCAAGAAAATTCAGTATCGTAATTGTGGCAAGTAGGGCCACTAGGCCTGTGAGTACCTGGAGGAAGCGAAGGCCTACGGAAAAAACACTAAAGGCAAGTCATTCCTCAACGACAACAAGAATCACATCCTGAAGAAGGCCAATGGATGGTGCCTGGATTCCGGGGCAGAGGAGCACACCCATGTTGAGAAGGTGGTATTTTTCAACTACAAGAAGTCCTCCAAGTCAATGGTGGTTTACTATGATCGACTTTGTCGTTGCAAATGACAAAGTCAAGCACGCGGCCGGCCAAGGTGAAATGGAGGTGGAAGTCACGGTGGGCGGTAAGAAGTCATCGCACATTATTTATGACATGCAGTTTCCAGTGTGGCTGAAATTTTGAGTGTCAGGTGCTCGAGTGGAAGGTACTCTTCCACGAGAAAGGCGAATTGGTACGCAATGACGATGGTGGTAAGGTCGTGCTGGAGGCAAAGCATGAGGACGGCCTCTATATTGTGGAGACCAAGGTGATCCCTACGCCATCAGACGTAGCAGACTCGTTGGAGTGCGTCGTCAACATGGCCAAGGGAGGAAGCACTAATCTGGAGCTCTAGCACTGACGATTGGGGTATTTGGCTCCCACAGCCATTAAGGAGATGGGAAAGCAAAAAATGGTTCGTGACCTTGTAATCGATGATGCTCCAGACACAGCAGCAGATGCAGCAATGCACAAAAAGTGCGAGCCTTGCATTTTGGGCAAGGCGCAGTACAAGCCGTTCAATGAGAACACGGCTCGCGCACGGACTCTGTTGGAGTTCGTGCTTAGCGACGTGTGTGGACCATTCAAAACTCAGTCATACAGCGGCTTGAGATACTTTGCTACCTTCGTTGACGGCTACAGTAGGAAGCTCTTTGTATACTTTATGAAGTGGAAAGGCAAGGTCCTTGATCAGCTGAGTACGTTGCAGTGGTGGAGAGTACGTGAGCTGCAGTGGGTGGATGAAGCAACGAGGCATTAAGTGGGAACCCATTATGCCATACCCGGCATAGTACAATGGAGTGGTGAAAAGGGCAAAACAGATGCTGCTAAACATGGTGCAGACCATACATGTGGCCACAGGGTTACCGTGAGCGTTCTTGGCGGAGGTTGTGCATACAACAAGCTACACCATCAACCACACCCCAACAGTGGTGCTGAAGGGTAATGCTCTAGGAGGTCTGGAGCGAGTACACACTAAATGTGGCGCAATTGAAGGTGTTCAGATTCAAGGTACACGTGATGGTGCAAGTGGCGTAGTGACGCAACAGAAAGCTGTAATCACGTGCGAAGCGGTGCTTGTTTTTTTCCTCTGCTATAAGAGCACAAAAAAGGCGTATCGTCTCTGGGACCCATGCACACAAGAAATCATCCGCAACTACGACATTGAGTTCAAGGAGGAGCAGAGCTATAGCAGTAGCAGCAACGACATGAGCGTCGTGAACTCTCCAAAATAGGGAGAGTGGTCCTAGCTCCTTGACTACGAGAAGGAGCTGGTGGATGTGGAGGCCGAGGATGCAACGTCGGAGCGCGGTGGTGCAGCAGAGGCAGGAGACGCGGAGGACTCCAATGACAATGTAGCTGGGTTGGATATCTGTCAGAAATATCCGCCGGAGGAGGTACTACGGGTGCCAAAGCGCGCGCTCCTAGCAGAGTTCACGTCAGGCGTCGGAGGAAAATCCTCTGGAAATGCCAGTCATCCGGTTGATGCTTTGACGGAGTGGAGGAGATCCTCAGGGAGCCGTCCGGTCCATGTTTCACTGGAGCAAGCAGAGTAAGAAGGATCGCAACAGAGCGACAAGGCACCACCAAAACTGGTGCGCCATAGAGGGAGGTAGAGGAGAGTGGAAAAACGCTTTGATGTAGGCACTGGTTTGATGGATCGGAATGATGCGGTGCTTGCTGGGAGCATGAACAGAGCCACCGACCATGCAAGAGGCGCTTGTGCGGCCCAAGGCGGAGCAGTGGGATGCCACCATCAAGTCAGAGTTTGCTTCCATTACTGAAAACGACACGTGGGAGCTGGTTGACAGGCCGAAAGATGCCAATGTCATTGGCTCAGAGCGGTTCTTTAAGACCAAGTTCACAAAAGAATGTGTGGTGGGCAAGTACAAGGAAAGGCTTGTGGTGAAGGGGTACGCAAAACATAAGGACAAACACTACGATGATACGTCTGCCCTTGTTGCCCAGTTCACAAGCATTCAGGCGACCCTTGTGGTGGCAGTCATGAAGGAAATGGAGATCCGCAAGATGGACGTGAAAATGGACTTCCTCAAAGGCATCATAGACAAAAAAAATTCACATGGAGGTGCTGGAGGGGGTGGAGGCACCGGAGGGCAAGGTGTGCAAGCTGGGAAAGTCCTTGTACGGGCTTAAACAATCGCCCCCATTCTGGTACCAATATATGGACAGCTTCATGACACAACTCGGCTTCAAGCGCTGTGAGGCGGATCATAGCATGTACCTGTGGTGCAACAAGAAGCTCCATCAGATTGTTGCACTGTCTGTGGATAATCTGATCCTATGCTCTTCCAACTTGCTGAGCCTACAACAAAAAAAAACAGCTGTACAGGTTCCACATGTCGGACATGGAGGAGCTGGAGTTCTACCTCGGTGTCAGCATCACATGGGATTGGAGGGCGCGTACACTTGAGCTAGGACAACCAATTACATGGCCGAGGTGATGAAGCGGTACAGCATGGAGGACTGCAAAATAGTCGGCAGTCCTGTCTCCACCAGCTTTGAACTGAGTGCGGGAATGGCACGGCAAATAGAGAAGACCGGGAGGACATGGCAGGGACGCCCTACCAATCGGCAGTGGGCAGCCTCATGTACTCTATGGTGGCAAATCGACCGGATCTGGCCTACGCGGTGGGTCAAGTGAGAAGATACGTGGATGATCCAGGGCCTCTACAATGGCAGGCAGTTAAGCACATCCTCCGGTACCTTCCGACGATGTGGCACGCACGCCTGAGGTTTGACGGCAAGGGGCGGTTGGAGCCCTTGCGTCTGGTCTGCTCCACAGATGCAGTCTACGCTAGCGATGTGGACAAGCGGAAGTCCACATCTAGCTATGTGTTCTTCCTCACTACTGCAGCGGACTCGTGTTCCAGCAGGAAGCAAGACTGCGTTGCTACCTCCACAGTGCAAGCAAAGTACATCGAGCTGACCGATGTGATCAAGGAGGCGGTGTGGCTCCGCAGGTTGGTGGGGGAGCTGGGCATTCCGCAGCAGGATCCTACAAGGCGAATCATAGCTGCCGGAGTGAGTCACAAAATTACATCTGGTGAATCATCCCCGGAGGACTGCCGAGTCACCCCGGTAGATAATCCGCTGGATGTAAGCAGTACAAGTTGTTATTGAGGGACTTATCCAAAATCCTGGCTTAGAGTCCGCAGCGCAGAAGTACAGTTTGTTACTCAAGGACCGTCAGAATTCTGATTGCAGGTCCACGGACAGGTTTCAAACCCTGTCAAACCCCAATATCAAACCCAACACAAAAGTGACCGAGGTGTGTTGGAACAGCACGGGGGAACCCTCCGTCATGTGCAAAGGGACCTGCGTCTTGGGAAGGGTGCTTTGCACGTGAAGGGAGACACCACAGCGTGTGCGCACCATGGAGGCGTTAGGCGTTTCTGTGGTGGGTGAGGCCTGCACTTCGGCAAGCATAATTTGGGCTACGCTTAGCTGAATCTTTCACGGTTTGGTGAGTTGGAGAGCTCATGACTAACCTTATACATCGTCAGATCATATCCATGTAAAAAAAGTAATGGAAAAGTGTACAATTTTCTTCACAAAACAGATTTTTTCTGAATTCCTTCTCACAGAGCATGAGGCAACCAGAAAGCTCACACTCAGTCTCAGATTTGCCCAAAAATATGAAGTTCAAGAGAAGGTCAATCACATTGGAACGGCCACCATGCAGGTATACGGCAGAGATGATGGCCTGAAAATGACTACGTGGATGGTAGTTACAATATGGGAGTTACAAATACAAGTTTAAGGGCTTTTGGAATGTAGAGGTGTCCAAAAGCATTTCCTGTGTGAATCTAGAGCCTTTAACTATCTTTAGGTTGAGGAAGTTGATGGTTGTGTCCGAGATCACCCATGTGATTTCAAAGTTTTCTTCTAGTGAGTTGAAGCACTGTAGGAAATCCATTAGGCTAGCATGAATACTACTACAAATGAACTAGCTAGTGCGCATGTTGGGGTAGTGGCGTTGTTGATGCAGCGTGCGGGAATCCACGTTCGTTGCTTAGTCTGCCTCCTCAGTCTGCTGCACTAAAGCCTAAGTCGGAGAGCTCTGGTTTGATACTCACAAGTGCGCTCACCAGAGAGCACTAGAAAGCAGCTGGAATGAAGTAATGACTAATAAGGAATGAAGAATGAGCAACTAACTGAGACTCCTCTCAGTTCTAGCCTCACCTCAGCTCTGTGAGGCTTGTTACTCAGAAAACCAGCCAACCAGGAAATTCCTAGCATTATCATGTCTGGCAGAATTTCCTATGTGAGCCTTGCCAGACACCAGACAGCCCAAAACCCGGGCATTGTCCGTTTTCCCTAAAAACTTGACCATAAAAAATAGCCACGTTACGAACGCATGCGTGCAATCAGAATCAACAATGAAACTAGCTACAAGGAGTTATGACTGCCCAAACTCAGACGTTGACTACATTATTTCAGAGAGCCAACTGCGGCTAATGATGACGTGTTGATGGAGCTGGTCGTGCGAGGGTACAGTATCAGAATCACGATGAGAAGGATAACCACACGCTCGGCTTCACGGTGACACATCCACTCCACCGAGCAGCGCCCCGTCGGCTTCAGCATCCATCCAGGCAGTCGTCTGTACAAGCATGTACACCAGCCAAGAGGTCACAGTATGAGTCAGTGAGGTAGTGCACAGATAAAAAAACAACATGCCCCCATGATCCAAAGGCATCAGTGTACATGAGCACTCACAAGTGATGCTCTCCCATGTTCCTTGACCCAACACTCTGTGCAAGAACGAGAGGAGACGCATAACATGTGCAACAAAGATGAGTGACGAAAACCCATGCAGGCGGAAGAGTCACACTCACGCATTCAGGGTAGCAATCTGACCATAATCACAGCCCTGTTGAATGAGTTGTGCTTCAGCGCCTTGGTAAGGAAGTCAGCCAACTGCTTCACAGTCTCAACCCATACGATGTGAACGCTGCCCTCGTGTAAGAAGGAACACACGTAGTGATACTTAACATTGATGTGTTTCGTGCGTGCATGGTGGACACCATTGTTGTTGGCAATTATAACAGTACTCTCGTTGTTACAATGTAAGGTGATGGACGACACAGACTGACGTAACTCACCCAATAAACGATGCAGCCACATGCTCTCATATGCACCAGCACCCAAAGCCACATACTCTACCTCTGTTGTACTACGTGTGACACACCCTTGCTTCCCGCTACGCCATGAAACTTCCATACTCCGATAAGAAAGATCCAACCAATGTGGTCTTCCCATCTGGGCTCCATGCGTAATCGTTGTCAGTGTAGCCCACGGCTACCACGGACGGCTGCCGACGGGATGTGAGGCCTCGGCGTGGTGTGGAGACCACATACCACAACACTCAGATGGCTGCATCAAGGTGCGGCTGGTGTGGGGCCTGTGCGAACTAGACGAGGACATTCACGGCAAATGCGATGTTGACCTGTGTGGTAGTGGTGAGAAACATGAGTGACCCGATTATGCGGAGGAACACCATGATGTCCATCGTTGCACCCAAGGTGCTGGAGTCAGTAGCCTTCAGCTTTGCCTACCCTTTTGGGGTCATCAGGGTGGATGTGCTGGGGAAATTGGTTAGGATATCGGCAAAGCGGTCAGGAGAGTCTGAACGTACGCTGTCTGATGTACCCGCATGATGCCGTGCGTGAGATCGCGCTCAATCTCCATGCCAATAAACACCTACATCAGCCCGAGATCCTTTATCTTGTAGGTTGCCTTCAGCAACTCCTTCACCTGATCAACAGTGACAAGGTCGGGAGACATGATGAGTAGATCGTCTACATAGATGATGATCGCAACAAAGGGAGCTCCAGGAGGAGTGATGAATAGTGCCGGGTCTGCAGTGCTACAGAGAAAACCGCCCTTCAGAAGGGTACGGCTGATCTCGATGTTCTAGCACCGAGGAGACTGCTTTAGGCCATACAGGGCCTTCCGCAGTGGCCAGACTCAGCCTATACCATCCCTAAATCTAGAGGGCTGGGTTATGTAGAGCTCCTCACCATCCAGAGCACCGTGAAGAAAGGCGTTTCTCACGTCCATCTGGTGGAGCTCCCAATCATGTTGTGCGACTAGGCTGAAGAGCGTCTGGCTGGTGGTGAAACGGCCAACCAGGGCAATGACCTGGTTGTATTCAACTCTAGCAACCTGGGAGAAGCCTTGGCAATGAGCCGGGCCTTGTACTTGTCCAGGGTGCCATCTGGCTTCCACTTTCAGCGAAACACCCACTTTGCGCCTATTGCCTTGCGGCCAGGGGGGAGTTCCATGAGGTCGTACACTACGTGCTCGTTGATAGCAACGAGCTCCTCTCGACATGCAATCTCCCATTGGTCTGCATCGTGAGTAGCATGGGCCTCACATAGGCTTCGTGGGACGAGTGCCAGTGGGGAAGGCCATACCGTCAGCACACGGGCAATGCAAAGTCCTGCAGGAGCCTGAGCCAGGGTGGAGGAGACAGCACGGCGATGCTCCTGGGAGATGAGAGCATAGCCAAGGGCCGAGCCTTGGTGAGTATCCTGAGCAATGAGGCCAAGGGCCGTCAGGCCAAGGACCTTGATGCCGGACTCACCGCTCACAAAAATATGAGGGGAGGAAGGTGTGTCGACGAGTGTGCTTGAGGCAGGCCTCGGAGCCCAGGTGCGAGGACCTAGGGGCAGCACCGGCTTACGGGGCCGCAAAATGCCATTTGGAGCATGGATGTAGACCTGCTGCACCGGGGTGCCAGTGACGGAAGAGGGAGCCCGGCGAGGACGAGGTGGCAAGGCAGGGATAGTGTCGAGTCCAATGTCGGGGAACCGACACAAGCGGATCCATGGGCTTGGGTGCATCGAAGGCCAGAAGGGGTTCAGCCAAGGGGTCAGGCTGGGCTAAGGACTCAGCGGAGGAAGTCGTCTCCGACGGGTGCGTGGCATTGCCAGTAAGGAGACTGGGTGGCAAGGTGGATGTCGAGGGAGGAGCATCTAGGCCATCCGCTGTCAAGGGTGTGGATGCAGGCGAGACAACCTCTGCCTCTGGAGCCGGAGCGGTGGTGCTACAAGTATCTCCCCCACAAGATGACAGCGATTGAAGCACACTGGAGGTAGACCGGAAACGAGGGAGGTCACGAGGGAAGAGGTCCTTAAAGAACAGGACATCACGGGACTCAATAACGTGATGCCGGACTGGGTCCCAGAAGCACAAGGCCTTAGACTGACACGAGACACCGACCAAGGTGCAGAGACGGCCGCGAGGGACAAGCTTGCCATCCCATTGGTCCCCGGCGAGCTAGATGCTAGCGACGCACCCCCAGACACGAGCAGGTTAAAGATTGGCATGCTGATCGTAGCACAATATGTACGGTGTGGCTTGTCGGGGAAGGGGACCATGTGGAACGTGGCTCCACACCCAGGTCATATAGGACATGGCCTCAAAGAAGTAGCTCTCTGACAAACCAGAGTCGACATGCATGGTACGGACAACATCAGCCATGGTACGGTTCAAGCGCTCAGAGACACTGTTCTGTTGCGGTGTCCCAGGGGTGGACGTCTCATGACGGACCCCATGACTGGCGAGATAGGCATTAGTGTCCCCCATATACTCGCCGCCGCGGTCAGACCAAAAATGGCAGAGGGTGCAACCGCACTTGTGCTCTGCCACGAGGTGCCAGGCATGGATGGTAGAGGCCACGTCGCTCTTCCAGTGGAGGCAAATGATCTAGTGATGGTGGGAGTAGTCATACATGAGGGTCAGCACATACTGGCCGCCCTCGACCACGGATGCAACCGGGAGAGGGCCCAGGAGGTCCGAGTGGACAAGCTACAGTGAGTGAGTGGCCCGAGAAGAGGATGTAGGGTAGGAGGCTCAGTGCATCTTGCCCTGGATGTAATCAATGCACTCTGTGTGACAAGGCCACTGGAAAGTAGAGGGATCAAGTCCGAGTGTGGATTGGGTGCGGAGCATGCTATCGACAACATCAGAGTGAGATGGATATGAGAGTGCCAGAAAGTGACAAAAACAGATTGCTTGATAAAAATCATCTAGCATGACAGTTGCATAGAGGATGTTTCACAGGTTCCAACTCAATTTACGGAACTCGATTCGGAGTCCGTTTGAATGAGATATGGACTTCCAAAGTTTGGAGATCATGGGTCGGGTTCAAGTGACGACCTGAGCACTTTGAGCTCAAAAGGCGGCAGGATTATTGGCCAGGACGGCTGAGAGCGGCTTTCAAGGAGAAAAGGTGGCTGGAGGACCTCCAAGAGACTTCAAGGAAGGTTCAGACCATGATTGTTGGTCGTCCAAGTGGTGTGAGACATAATTCTCTTGTGTGACAAGGTGACTGCCGCTCATCCCGCTAGGCTAGGAGAATGTGCTAGAGGGTATACTTTGACAGAGTGTGTCTCAGTGCTCCCTAGGCCAAATGAGGCATATAAGGGCTTGTTAGAAAGCTGTGACTATGTAATTTCTCACTCAAGAGTCGATTCAGACATTTGCATTCTCTACAAACCTACATTTGCTTCCGTAATTTCTGTGTGTGCAACCTGCAACTCCCTCTCACAAACAATTAGTCCTGCCTAGGCGGCTCTTAGTGAGCCTGATCACCTCCCTAGGGGCTGCCGCAGTTTCCATCAGTGGTATCAGAGCTAGAACAAGGCTTTGTCTCATCATTGAGGCATTCCTTGCACCCTGTTTTGTGAGAGAGCCATTTGTGGGCTGAACGTTGCACTACCATGGCGACATCCGCTTCTGTGGTGGCCGGCGTCAACATCGCCAAGTTCGAAGGCAAGAGCTTCTTAAACTGGAGAAAAAACATAAAGATGGTGCTCATGGAGAAGGGTCTCTGGAGCCAGGTGGATGAGAAGGAGAATGAACCAGCAGAAAGCTCCCTCTCCCCTGTGGAGGCCCGTACCTACCGCGGGAAGCATGACCGCGCCCTCGCAACCATCTACCTCCACCTCACCGAACGGCAGCAACTCCTCGTCCGTGGCATCCTCACGCCAAAGGAGGTTTGGAAAAATCTTGAGTCCACTTATTCTTCCAAGTCAATCCTCATGAACATGCAGCTGCGTCGTTGCTTTCACACTGTGAAGATGGCTGAGTCCGGATCCATGATTGACTACATCAACATGGTGAAGTCTCTCTCTGACCAGCTTGCTGCGATTGAGGACCCTGTCAAGGAGTGTGTGCTCATGCTAACCATCCTTTCTGGTCTTCCTAGCAGTTACACTCCTCTCATTGTTGCCCTGGACCAGCGTGGCGACAAGCTCTCCCTCAATGATGTGGAGGAGAGCTTGCTGTTTGAAGAGGAGCGGCGCAAGGGAGAAGAGGGCGGAACCGGAATGGACATCGCTCTCATCACGAACTCTGGTCATGGGGGTGGTTCTGCACCAACCAGGGGCAACGACGGAGGAGGGAAGAAGAAGGGGAACTGCCACTACTGCAAGAAGCCGGGCCATTGGGCGAGCGAATGCCGGGAGAAGAAGGCGGACCTTGCGGCTGGAGTGGGAGCGGGAAAACAGTCCGACGCTTCCACAAACGCTGCAGATTGGGAGAGTGGATTCGTGAAAACCATCCGGGTCCTGCACGTCTCTGACAACACCGCCCTGTTCTGGATCATTGACTCGGGAGCCACGCGGCACATGACGTGTCGCCGGGAGTGGTTCGTTGTCTACACCGACATTGAGCCTCGTCGGGTGTACATGGGGGACAAACATGTGCAAATGGCGGTTGGGGAGGGTGAGATTGTATTTTGTGCTTCCGTTGAGGGTAAGCACGTGGAACGTCGTGTGAAGGGGGTGCTCCATGTTCCAGGACTGGCAGCTAACCTCCTCTCTATCTAATCTCTCATCTCCGAAGGCATGCAGGTTTGCTTTGAGAATGGTGGTTGCACCATAACTGCCAGTGCAGGTCGTGTGCTTGCAAAAGCAAACAAGGACGGTGGCGTCGGAGAAGGAAGCCAACTCAGCGTTGACGGCGAGATAGGGAAAACACGACATCGGCCTGTGGCACCGCCAGCTTGGTCACCTCGGCTTTGGTGCCATCATCTCCATGCACCAGATGGTCCACGGCCTGGAGCTTAAGGGGGTGAAGCAGCCTGGTGCATCGGCTTGTGAGAGCTGCATTGAAGGGAAGTAAGCCTACGCTTCTTTCACAGGGGAAGGGAAGGGGGCGGCTGAGATTCTCTCGCTCGTTCACTCTGATTTGTGCGGTCCCATGCCATCACAGTCCTTGTCCGGCAAGTTGTACTTTGTCACCTTCATTGATGACAAGTCGAGGAAGACGTGGGTGTCGTTCCTTGCTGGCAAGGATGAGTGCTTTGATGCTTTCAAGGTGTGGCTGGCTGCTGCACAGAATGAGAGTGGCAGGCGGTTGAAGGTTCTTCGCACCTTCAACGACTTTCACACCTTCCTCAAACGTCGCGGGATCAGGCACGAGGTCACCCCACCTGGAACACCGCAGCTGAACGACGTGGCTGAACGTGCTAACCACACGCTCATGGAGCGTGTTCGGAGCATCCTCAAAGACGCGGAGCTCCCGCCAACCTTTTGGACGGAAGTGGTCAACACTGTCGTGTACCTGAAAGACCAGAGTCCCACGCACGCCGTGCCGCTGATGACACCGGTTGAGGCGTGGACAGGATGCAAGCCAACAGTGACGCACCTGAAAGTCTTCGGGTGTGGCGCATTTGTGCACGTGCCTGCTGGCAACTGCAACAAGCTGGACGCAAAGTCGGTGAAGGCGGCTTTCCTCGGCTACGACACCATGGGATACCGCCTCTACGACCTCGCTGCTCACAAGATCATCCCCAGTCGCGACATCGTCTTTCAAGAGGACGTGAAGGGCTGGACTTGGAGCCCTCTGACTGCTGTTCCACTTGCTCCCGCACTTGTACCTGAGGTGGAAGAAGTTCCGGTAGCAGAAGAGGACGGTGCGGAAGATGGTGGTGACAGCGGTAACGACAAGGAGGTGGAGGGAGCTGAGAAGGAGAAGGAGCCAGCAGCCGAATCTGATGAGGAGGAGCAACAAAGCAACATACAGCAGCTGCCATGACGGTCCGCACGCATCAACAAAGGTGCAAAGGACAGTGGGGGACCGCTGAGGCGATCCGCCTCGCAAGCAAACAGAGGCCGTTGGAGGAGCTGGTGAACCTGTGCACCGTTCCACCACCAACAGAGTCATCTGACCTCGAGTTTCTCTTCCTCACAGTCACCGATGACCCAGCCACATTTGCTGAATCCATGCATAGCGCCAAGGTGGCAGATTGGCGTGCCGCAGCAGGCGAGGAGTATGGTGCGCTCATGAAGAACGGCACCTGGACCCTCGAGGAAGCTCCACGTGGCAGCCGGGTGATCGGATGCCGGTGGATCTTCAGGCACAAGCATGGTGCAGATGGTAAGGTGCTCAGGTACAAAGCACGGCTGGTTGCAAAGGGGTATGTGCAGACAAAGGGTGTGGATTACAATGAGACATTTATACCTGTTGCAAAGTTCCCATCCATCCGAGCGATCCTCACACTTGCTGCAGCTATGGACTGGGAGGTGCACCAAATGGATGTGACTTATGCATTTCTGAATGGTGACCTCGAGGAGGATGTGTACATGGAGAAGCCGGAGGGGTATGTGGTGGAGGGAAAGGAGGATTTGGTGTGCAAGCTTGTGAAGGCCCTCTACGGCCTGAAGCAAGCCCCACGAGCATGGTACCACAAGATGGATGAGCAGCTGGCTGGCCTTGGCTTTGTGTGCAGTGTAGTAGACCATGCTGTCTATGGGTGCACACAAGAGGCAGAGCAGATCATCATCTTGCTCTATGTTGATTATTTTCTCATTGCATCTGACTCCAAGTCTCTTTTGGACGATATGAAGCAGTCCCTTGCTGCCAGGTTTGACATGAAGGACATGGGAGAGCTCGGTTACTACCTTGGCCTTCAGGTCAAGCGCGACCGGCAGCAGCAGACTTTGGAGCTGTCGTAGAGCACGTACGTGAGCGACATCGTTAAGCGCTTCAACATGGCAGGAGGGTGCAAGGCCGATACACCACTAGAAGTGGGAGCAAAGCTGAGCATGACGCAGAATCCCCACGGCAGGCAAGAGAGCAGCCGCATGGAAGCAGTGCCGTACCAAGCAGCAGTTGGGAGCCTCATGTACGCAGCAGTCGGCACGCGCCTCGACATCAGTCAAGTAGTGGGAGTTCTCAGCAAGTTTTGCACGAATCCGGGCGTGCCGCATTGGGAGGCGGTTAAGCGAGCGTTGCGCTACCTGTACAGCAGCAGCAGCCTTTGCCTCACCTTCAACGGCAACAACAGCCCCATCCTCATTGGCTACAGTGACGCAGATTGGGGAGGTGACCTGGACACAAGGTGGTCGACCAGTGGGTTCGTGTTTGTGCTCGGGGGAGGTGCAACCAGCTGGAGGAGCAAGAAGCAGGAGTGTGTTGCCCTCTCCTCCACCGAAGCAAAGTACATCGCACTGAGTGAAGCAGCAAAGGAAGCCGTGTGGCTGCGTGAGCTGCTAGCAAGCCTTGGAAAGAAGCAGACCACAGCCACCACCATCTACTGTGACAACATGAGCGCCATTGCTCTGACAAAGAACGCCGAGTTTCACGCCGGCACCAAGCACGTGAACCTGCGGTACCACTTCATCCGCGAGCTCCTGGCAAAGCAGGTGGTGCAGATCAAGTTCTGCCCTTCAAGCATGATGCTGGCAGAATTTCTGACCAAGCCGCTGGCCGCGCGCCGCTTTCAGCAGCTGAGGGGACAGTGCGGACTTGTGTGATTTTTTATTCTCGAAAAGTGGGAGAATGATGGATATGAGAGTGCCAGAAAGTGACAAAAACAGGTTGCTCGATAAAAATCATCTGGCATGACAGTTGCATAGAGGATGTTTCACAGGTTCCAACGCACTTTACGGAACTCGATTCGGAGTCCGTTTGAATGAGATGTGGATTTCCAAAGTCTGGAGATCATGGGTCGGGTTCAAGTGACGACCTGAGCACTTTGAGCTCAAGAGGCGGCAGGATTATTGGCCAGGACTGCTGAGAGCAGCCTTCAAGGAGAAAATTCGGCTGGAGGACCTTCAAGACACTTCAAGGAAGGTGCAGACCACGACTGTTGGTCGTCCAAGTGGTGTGAGACATAATTCTCTTGTGTGACAACGTGACTGCCGCTCACCCCGCTAGGCTAAGAGAGTGTGCGACAGGGTAGAGTTTGACAGAGTGTGTCTCAGTGCTCCCTAGGCCAAATGATGCATATAAGGGCTTGTTAGAAAGCTGTGAATATGTAATTTATCACTCAAGAGTTGATTCAGACATTTTTGTTCTCTGTAAACCTACATTTGCTTCCGTTCTGTGTGTGCAACCTGCAACTCCCTCTCACAAACAGTTGGTCCTGCCTAGATGGCTCTTAGTGAGCCTGATCACCTCCCTGAGGGCTGCCCCAGATTCCATCAGAGTGTACGTGGCAAAGGCATCGGTGAAGAAGGTGCACGTGTTGCGGGGAAAGAACACTGCTGACAAAAACATGTGTAGTGTCTGACGAGGGAGGGGACACTAGTAAAATAAGTCGAGTGTCGTGCCAGAGGTTGTCGCAACAAACAGCACGGAACATGACCTGACCGGACAGGAAAAGGGAGCCAGTGCCAATGCCACATGAGTGACGGACGTCCATGCGCATGAGGTCGAGAGCCGTGACAGACAGGAGGCTGAGTTCCAAACCCGGCACATACAGCACATTGGTCACGAAGACGTTACCGGACGGACCACGAAAATGAACGACGCCAACACCACGGATCTGTCCAGACTTCGTCCAGACACTGTGAACATTCCCAACGGGACCAAGCATGCTGAATGCTTGGCGACAGGACGTCATGTGATGCATGGCCGCGGATTCGATGATCCAGGTACCATTGGGGTCACGGACCGAGGCCCTGACATTACAGCTAGCGACGAAACAATACACGGGAAGGGAGACAGTGGTCGCAAGCTGATCAGATGGGACAGAGGCGAAACGATCATGCCAGTCATCCAACCATGCAACATCATCCAAAGACGGCCTCGAAGGGCAATTGACGGCTTCCCTGAGGTCTCCTCGGAGGTCGGTCTCTGACTGGCAGTAGGAGACCTCTCGGCTAGCAGTCACACAACTCGTACTTACCTGAGGAGGAGGTGTGATGCCGAGCTGCGTGGTGATGAAGCTCTGCAGCTGGCGGATCCAAGCGGCGGATTCGACGGGCACCACGGACTGCAGGGTCACAGCTCCGGATGGAGGATACGAGCTCCACAGGGATGAAGGCTATGGATAGTACGCTGGCTGCGTTGGAGCGTACTGCTGCTGCTACAACAATACTGCATACGGATGTGGCCGCAACGGGACATACTGCTGCTGCTACTGCGGATGTAGAAGGGACAACGTAAGCTACAGTCAAGGTTGAGGAGCCGGCTGCAGGGTGGAGTAGTTAGTGGCCATAGTGCTGCTAGGGGAGAAGGGAGGGCCTATGGTAGCAGCGGAGGTGCCAAGGCGGTGCTCATGCTGATTGCGCAAGGCGGTGACAATGCGGGCCTCGTTAGTAGGGATGGGGCACGTGTACCACCCGTGCCCCGTCTGGCCACAGTTGTGGCACGTCAGGATAGTGCCACCAGAGGAAGACTGTCGCCCCTTGCCCTTGCCCTTCACGCCCTTTTTTCCTTTGTCCTTGGCGCTGCCAGAGGAGGAAGTGCCTGGGGAAGGGATGGAGGAGCCACCGGAGGTGGCAGCTTCGGTCGTAGAAGAGCCACCACGCTGAAGCTGTGTGTCCCTATGTGTTTCCTCCACACTGAGGAAGAGGTTGTATGCCCTGGTTATCAAAGTGCCCTGGGCCACCAGCGCCTTGAGGATAAATAGGCCATAGGGGACGAAGATGTCCACAAACTCACAAGTGGTACCATTCTTGATGATTAGGAGGGCAGCAAGCGGGGGAGGTACGGCTGTCTTGAGCCGGCGCCGGATGTCCTGTGCACGGAGCCAGTAGGTGGTGAAGGACTCAGAATCTCTCATGTGAAGGGAGATGAATTCCTTCAGGAGGAGGCTGACAGCTGCCTGGTAGGAGGCGCGATACGGCTGCGTCAGCGTGTCCCAAGCCCGCCGGGGGTCAGCGCTGGTGTCGTCAGTGGCGTCACTGAGAAACGGCTCCAGGGCGGTACGGTCAGCATCGGTTGTGGAGAGTATGAGTGCGCGGAAGGCGCGTCCTGCCTCAAGCGCCTGCTCCAGGATGACGTCGTCATCCGGAGCGCGGAAGGTTGTAGTACGGCTAGAGGCCCTTCCCTTGTGCCCAGATGCGGTAGAACAGTTCCCAAGACGGGAACCGCTCATCTCCAACAAGGGCAGGAGGAGGGGACTCGAATTCCTTTGCGTCGAGAGGGGCCGGCCGCTCCAGTGCCTAGGATGCTAGTAACTGTCTGATGCTATTGCTGCACCTGCTGCTGCAGTGCTGTCTGCGCTACCGCAGTCAGAGCAGGACCAGGCTTTTCGGGGAGGATAGTCTGGCTGGTGTTGGTTGCGACAAGCATCTGGTGCAACTGATCAACCTGGTGCTGCAAATCCACTTTTTGATTTGCAGCGGGCGGGTCTGCAGAGCTATCCTACGTGTTGGCAGCATTGTCCTGGCTGTGCATTGTTGCTACTACTGAGGCTACTGACACCTCTGCTGCCGTTGCGGCTACTGTTGTTGCTGCTACTGCTGCTGCTACTGCTGCTGCTACTACTGCTACTATTGTTGCTGCTGCTGCTGCTGCCGCTGTTTCTACTGCCACCACCGCTACTGCTGCTGCTGTTGTTACCGCTGTTGTTGCTGCCGCTGCTGCTGTTGCTGTTGCTGCTCCTGCCATTGCCGCTGCTGCTGCTGCCCCACGCCCGATTGGTGTGCAATCTCCCTTCTGTTAAGATCTGGATGATGAAAGTGGTCCGATCAAAACTCTGAATGCGTTTCTTGCTGATTTGGGATGGTTGCAAAAGTTGATCTCCAGTTCAGAAATTTGACTAAGTGCTGAAATTTTAAATTCTAAAATTTTAGCACTTAAAAATCAGGGTTGTCCAAATCAGGCGAAATTTGGACCACAGGTGCTTCTGAATTTGCTAAATGGATTGGTGAAAGTCTTGGCTTAAAAAACTGAAAACAGGTACCAAAACAACCTGATTTTGTCCTCAGCATGAATTGTTAAAATAACCTGGATCTGTTACGCAGGACGATTAATGCTGGAGGCTACATACCACCAAGCGAGCGGAGTATGGTGGCTATGGAAAGCTTGTGACCTAAGCTTTCCAACAAGCCTATGCGTGCAATGTTTTATGTCTGTTTGAGTCCGGTGCAGTTGGGCGTAGGGGACGTGGGTGGCTGACGTGATTTGCATTTGCGTCTCCTCCTCGTCCGTGCAGCTTCCAGGAAGGTGTGAGGACGGGGCAGTAGAGACAGACGGTGCTCCTGCCTCCTTCCTCTCCCTCTTGGGTGTCTGCTGCTGCCACTACTGTTGCTCCTTGCTGTTGCAGCTGTGTTTGACACTCCTGCTGCTGCTGCTGCTACTGTTGCGACTCAATCACACCTCTGGTTGACGTCGCGACGTGCGTCCTCGCCAGAAGGTTGCCTGACATCGCTGTGCTGGCCGCTCACCTCCCTGCATCAAATGTGGGGGTCTGAGCTGCCGGGAAGAAACCAACAGCATTTCCCCTGGCCCAGTGGCCGTGGGAAAATTTTTGACGCCGCGACCAGCCAGGTCACTGCTGCCGGCAGCATTTCCCCTGCACTGGCGCATATGGGAGATCCGCCGACGTAGTCAGGAACCTGTACGCCACTGTTGCTGCTGTTGCGTCTGCTGCGCTACGGTGCTGGTGTGCAAGTTGGGGCAGTGGCATTGTTGATGCAGCATGCAGGAACCCACGCTCGTTGCTTAGTATGCCCCTCTTATTCTGCTGCACTAAAGTCTAAGTCTGAGAGCTTTGGTTTGTTACTTAGAAGTGCGCGCACCAGAGTTAGCACCAGAAAGTAGCTGGAATGAAGCAACGACTGATTAGGAATGAAGAATGAACAACTAACTGAGACCCCTCTCAGTTCTAGTCTCACCTCAGCTCTGTGAGGCTTTTTACTCAGAAAACCAGCCAACCAGGAAAGTCCTAGCATTATCTTGTCTGGCAGAATTTCCTAAGTGAGCCATGTCGGACACCAGACAGCCCCAAACCCGGGCATTGTCCATTTTGTTTTAAACTGGATGATACCAAAATAGCCACACTGCGAGCGCAGTTGTGCAATCAGAATTAACAAGAAAAATAGCTACAAGGAGTTAGGACTGCCCAAACTCAGGCGTCGGCTACACTATTTCAGAGAGCCAACTACGACTACTGATGACGTAACAGCCAAGGGTAGCTGCCGATGGATCTGGTCGTACAAGGGTACGGTATCAGAAGCACGAGGAGAAGGAGAACCACATGCTCGGTTTCACGGTGACACGTCTACTCCACCAAGCAGTGCCCCATCGGCTTCAGTGTCCATCCAGTCAGTCGTCTGCATGAGCATGTACACCAGCCAAGAGGTCATAGTATTAGTCAGTGCACTGATAAAAAACAACAGAGACTGCCATCGATGTAATGGCGGTGCAATAGTGGAGCTTTAGAGCTGGTTCTATGGAGTTCTTGATCAAGGAAGGTCATAAAAAGGATGGCAAATGTAGGTACGTGGCTCAAAATATGGATGTACCAAGTAATCATTGTGGTCATTTCGCGTACCAGGATATCGCTATGCATGCACGTATTTGTGTGATAGTTGGCTATGTGATACCTCAGGCGTCGGGCATACGGTCATGCTGGTAGCTCTTAACATGATCATTCCTTCGACATCTCCAACACTACATGTTCTCAAGCAAAAATCAGGCATTGGGCACAATGTTTTTTTTCTTATTTGACAGATCTTTGCATTTATGGTTGATCACCCCTTAAAGATACACTCTCAATAGAGTGTACATGTGCTATGTATGTCCTTTGAATTTTCACGGTACCTTCATGGAAGTTACATCAGAAATTAATCTTCCATTTCTGTTCATACAAATTACAGTGTATTTGTATGCTTGAACACACGAAATTTCTGTGAAGTTATGCAGTAATTTTTTTCATAGTTAATAAACCCATTATTTAGTTTTTTCACAACCCCATTCACTGTTTGCTGACAAAGACGTACTTTTGTCCTCAGACCTTAAAAGTGCTACTGCTGTAAAGATTCACAACGCCTAACAATGGACACGGAAATCGTAGAAACAGAATCCCCCAAATATATTTTATTCCGGTTTATCGGGTGTTTTGTTGTTCCTTTCCTAGGTTCCTGCTTGACCATGTGGTAGCGGGGCCAAGCAGGTTGCCTTGTATCATAGGGGGGGATCTCATACCCCCGACTCACAAGAATCACAAACCTAAAATTGTTGATAAAAACCATATCCAAATGACACCCAGTGTTGTGGGTTGTAGTTTTTTGCTTGCCTCGGCTCATCCCCCATTCGACAAGGCTTGAAAATTGTGAACTCGTGTCGTCGATCGTAGATCATGGATCATTGTTGGTCAGGATGTTTTGGCTGGAAATCATCTCTCATTACATTAGTGCATTTCCAAACTTTTCTACACTTGAACAGGATACACCGACCAGCTACAATTTACCAATACAATCTGCCATTTTGGGCGGGGGGGGGGGGGGGGGGGGGGGGGGGAGAGGGGACATCCGGATCCCATGCTCCCCCCCTCCCCAAGACCTAACATGTATTGAGGATATGTATGTGGTCAGTGTATCTCATGGACGTGTAAAAAAAAACACTAGTGTACAGGATACACTAGTGTCCAGAACAATGTTTCTGTGCCATACACGCACTAGCTACACCTCCCCAATACACTCGATGGTTAGGGGGAGGGGGGGGATCCCGACTACGTGGTGTGCATTTCCACGCCTTTTCTCCTCACCTTTCGACGTTGCATATGTGTCGACAATCGTCAATCGTCGATTGTCAATCGTCAATCCATGATCGTCGATCATGACCTATCGATAGACAGTCACGATCCCCAGTCATGTATCGTTGATCATTGTAGATCTGTGGTTGACGAGCGGAGATGCATTAGTACTTGGCTTTTTGTTCTATCACATGAAAAAGAATAAACCTCCCAGATACACTTTGCCAATACA
>SZWC01003125.1:166231-178661 GCA_023375785.1 Penium margaritaceum | reverse complement strand
TGTGTGTGTGTGTGTGTGTGTGTGTGAGAGAGAGAGAGAGAGAGAGAGAGAGAGAAAGAGAGAGAGAGAGAGAGAGAGAGAGAGAGAGGGCGAGAGAGAGAGGGGGGAGGGTGAGGGGGGAGAGGGAGAGGGAGAGAGGAGGGGAAAGGGAAGGGAGGAGAAGGAGAAAGTTATCCAGAACTTCTTTCATTGTATGGATACAATTCTTCAGCCCGTATGCACTACACCCGCGTAGAACCATCTGGAAAGAGGGAGGGTCTGAACCAGGAAAGTCAACAATCCAAGTTCATGTTGCAGACAGGTCACTTCGAAGGAGGGTATAAAGCACGTCCACCCAGCTGTCAGGCACGCCTGGCAGCTTATAGTGAATGCAGCTGTGACCTTGGGCGTCCGGCCGGTACAGTGAAAGTTCCGTTACTGGGAGAAGCCTAAACGGTGGCTGGCCAAAGATGCTTCTCTGCAGCGGTTCCCACTTGGTGACTTGAGAATTGTTGGCGCCTGCTCGTGCGGCTTCTTTGTTGCTGTTGAACGGGCTTTTGTACCATTGGCATCCGGAGAAGGCAGGAGGGATGGTCATGAAGTATGGGATGAGAGGACGCCCACCGTTGCTCCTTTTCCTTACTGCCGCCACCACTGCTTTCCTCACCGTGGTCATGCCGTCTTTATAGGCAATCTGGAGACTTTTGTCATACGAGATGTTGGAGGGAGTTGGAGGCATGAAGCTGGGGTTTTTGTTAAGCCAATGTGTGAGAGACTGGAGCACAAGCACGTCAGTCTGAGGTAGAAGGGCCTGCCAGGGACCAACGAATTTCGTGTGGAGAACATAGTCAATCTTCCCTTGAGAGTTTTGCGGGGAAGCGGTTTGTTTGACAAGAAAACGGCTCCATCTGTTGATGAGAGACACGTTGTGGCTTGGCACGTGGAAGAGCTGAACCCTGTCGTCATTGCCGTAGTTGTAAAATCTTGCGTACCTCACTCGGAATGAGGATTGTACCTGCAACAAAATCACAGAGTAGCTGAAAGAGCGGTAACGCTGCCAAAAGAATCCATGCGGATGTAAAATCTGGCCTGGTAGCTCACGGGGCAGAACTTTCACTCTTTGCACTGTCTTACTTGATAGTAGGTGTGTAGTGGGGTATGCCTCAACTTGTTTTTCGACCATTTTATTGTAAAGCGCTAGTCGCGGAGGATGAAGGACCCAGAGACTAACAAAGGAGTAAAGTAGAAAGAAGAGGAACAGGGTACCATTACCTGGCAAAGGAGCGAGTAGAAGAGGTTCATGTGAACGAGAGAGTCACTGACCACAGTGAGTGTCTTCCCTCGCATCATACGCAGAAACCCTCCTGCGTCGAACAGTGCCGGATTCTGTGAAGACTGCGAGGACGAAGGCGATGACGAGGACGCGCATTTTGGTGGCTGCAACCTGCAGCTTTTAACCGGCTTCCATGAGTAGAACATGTATTTGAAGCCTGGGATGTTCTTCAGGGAAATCTTAGTTGTATTTTGGGGAAGGTTATGTAAGGCGTTGATCTCAGAGCCAATGCTTTTAAGAAAGGGGCAGGAGGCAGAGGTGTACGCGGGACGGTTCGAGTAATCGGGGACCCATTCTCCTTCGGTGACATTGCAGAATGCCGTCGTCCGTCGTCTTTCTACGCTGTTACGTGCCAGCCCCGTCACCCATTCGGCTGGAGCTCTGCCGGCCACCGCCTCCGCTGCAGAGGCATTGACGTCGCCCTGCCGCATGGACAAGATCGCCAGAAGGTTTGGCCCGGGCACACAGTAGGTTGTAGTAGGTAGCGCAATGATGAGGGCCGCTATCAGCCAGTTTGTGAAGTACAGGCTGTTGGCAAGTAAAGCGGGCCTCCGCGATCGCTGCTGCTGCAGCTGTTGCCGCCCCCGGGTCATTAGAGTCCAGAAATCCATGGTCCTGCCACTGCTGTTTTTTCTCCGGGGATCGGCCCTCAGCGAGTACATGCTTCTGGTGCGGCACCCTGACGCCACAGCCCGTCCGTATCTGAAGGTGAGGTGCGGCAACAAACCACGCATGCAACGTGCTTTGGTTGAGCAAGAGCAGCTCAACCAGCAGCCGATCGCGTCGCCATCACTCTCTTGGCGGCCGAGAGGCATGTGTGCCTTGGCCACAGGAAGGAAGAGAGCAAGAATGTGAGTGGAAAGACCGCAGTTAGAACTGGACGAATGTTTGAGGGGAAAACAACGGCGAGAATAAAAAACATGAACCTCTCTTTGCTCGCGTGTGTACAGATACGTTTTGAAATGGTAGACACGGCTGGAAAACCACGGTATTGAATGCTGCACTACAATGCACCACGGAATCCTTGGCACTATGAAAGCCTTGTGTAAGGCTGGAGTCCAGATGAAGTTCGGTTTGGTAGCTGAGCACTACCGGACAGATTTCGGTGATTCTGTCGAAGGAATTCTCCGGTCACAAACTGCTGGTCCCTCGTGAGTTGGTTGGCGTATAGGCCATGGTTCGGAATTAAGTTCTGAATTAGCGGATATTTGTTGAATCATCGACGCATGCTTTTGCTTGGCAGGAGCTTTGTTGAGCTATCGCCGTTCACTCCTCAACGCGCTGTGTGGGTCGGACGCTTCAAGACTGTTGAAGAAAAGCTGTGAGGGATAGTTGAGCGACCTCATTTGTTAGGCGACTCGCGGCAGCAACTTCTCAACCACCGCGGACAGTTTCTTGGGACTTCAATAGTTGAGTTTACTCAACTACGATGTCAACGACGTCCAGCAACACCCCTCATGAAAAAGGCCTTTCCTGCTTGTTCACAATAACCGTCTTCACCCATAGCTCGTCACTCTTCGCCAGTGAAGACAAGAACGATACCTCGTTCGCAAATACGAACAGGTTCGATGCCGGCTTCCTACTGTCTCGCGCCAAAAACCATGGCATAGCTTGCTACAGACCGCGTCGCTAGGTCGGTGCATACTTGGACTATTGTTTCGTTCTCTTCTGAGAACCGCTGTCAAGACCATAAGAGACTCAGGAAGAACATGCTGCACGTAGTGTCGCGTTTCACTCTGTTCTTTCTCGAGCGGAGAAATCCGTACACCATTTACGACAAAAGACAGCTGGTTGCCGGAGAGCGAGACCCAGAAGTGGACAAATTCGAACTGAATTAAAGCCCCAAAAATTAGTTTCCACAAGAAAATATGAAAACACCTGAAAACTAATGAAAACCAAACATTTTTGACAGCGGCGCAGTTGCTGTTGCTGTCACTAAAGCAGCAAGATTCAGAGGACTATTGATAGATGTTTCTTCCATGCGATGGAATTGATTCCCGACTTGTCCTCTGAGATTGCTTTAATATCTATATTGGAACGACAATTTACATTTTCAGACTGAGGGGAAGCTTCTCCATTTGCGGCAGCAGAGTTCGCGACGACGGCCACAATAAATCCATGAGGATGTATTATATTCTACGCTATGAGTTGTTTTTTGTTGAGCCACCAGCTGGCAATACCAAGAATCATTTTTTATGGCCCCTTCGCTTCATCCATAAAGCCACAACTTAAAAGCCCGATATACTAAGGACCTTTTGGTAGTCTAACATGACAACCAAAGCGTAGGTTTTTTGAAAACTAGAGCGACAATGCTCTTAGATGAGAAAGAAACCTATTGTGTTCTCTTCTGGCTGCCAAGAAGTGAAACAATGTGCGGTTCAAAGGGTCTTGGTGGTTAACCATGACATTCCATTTTGGGGCTTTCAGCTAGTTTATGTAAAGGATTGTCTAACCTTCCTTTACTTTCCATTAGACACTGGATAGCTGGCTAATGATGTGGAATGTTTTTGTAGTGACACAACAAAACACATCTAAGAGTCGGCATTGAAACATTGAAGAATTCGGGTGAATTCTCCATATGAAAAAGCAAAGGACGACAACAACGAAGACTGTAGAAGAGCGTCCTCAGGTTGCAATGGTGTTTTTGGACAAGGGAAAGGTTGCAATATCCTTTTTTTTTCTTGAATTGCATAATGATTTGATTAGATTTTGAAATGTGCAAATTTGTTGCACAATCATTTGCCACCACACTACAATCAACTCTCATTGGTTTTCAAAAGTATTTAGCCACGTTTTCAAGTTTGTGTGGAAACCAGCTCCATTTGCCTTGACAACGACATCAGGAAGAATGAGAAACCTACAAGACTTTGTCCACATCTGAACTCTGGTGTCAACTCGTTGGCATTAAGCCAACATTTGTCCTTTCCTCCATAGAAACATGTCTTGCACGGCTATGCACTTTCATACACTTCCATGTCCTTGTCGCATGAAGTCAATGAGCCACACATAGATGTAGATACTACTTGCTTTGAAACCAACTATCAGGGTCTCCGTGTAGCACGAATCGCTACCCAGGGGTGGTATGGTTAATCATGTCCTTTTCATACACCCTTATATGTGTGTATTCAGCTATGCATAGATAGAAAGTTTCTACGAAACCCCTCGTGAGAGTTGGATATTTCTCTCGACAAGCACCGCTTCCAAAAACAAGTGAATACACATAAGTAAACTTCTACATAGTGAAGGCATTCAAGGGTTGGTATACATGTTACACAAAACGGAGGATAGATGGTGAAAATGTAGAAGTTGCGAGGCAAAACACGATTTAGAATTTGGGACACTTGAGCAATGTATAACTAGTGGTAGTGTACTTCGATGAAAAATGTTGAAACAGTCGAACATATATATACAAATGACAAGTTACGAATGAAGCATACTTAGGGTTGTTGGGTCAAATGTCGAGCAACGCGTGCGGAGTGGTGTCATGAGTGGTTGGATTTGAGAAGGTTCGTTGGGAAATGAGGGGTCTTCGAGAATCAACGGTGAAGATGCGCAATGCATCTTCATAAATCTAGATTCGTCGAGAGACGTCGCGTAGTCAACCAAAATGTCGTGACACTTCTGTTTGTGGGTTTATGAGAATGGTCAAAGCTGTCGGAAGGTTCAGGAATATCCACTTGGGGCGTGGCAGTTTGCCGGTTTGCCCTCAACCGTCGGAGTGAATATCGTGATCCTGGCGACACGATGTGCTGTTTTTGTAATAACATAAATGCCCACTCGAGAAGTTTAGGGACTCGTGTACGTTTGGTACCTAACACTTCCCCCCCTTTTAGCCGCGACGTCCCGACGTGCGTGTAGTTTTGGCCCGGAGACGATGGTAGTATTCGTTGATGAGATGATCGAGGTTGTCATAGGGCTCCCTGATGGTTTTCGTGCATCTCTCATTGTACTCTGTTATGTCCTCCCGGGTTGTGTAGATCGGCGTGTAGATGACTGACGGCGAGACTTGACGCCGCTGGAGTGTCGCTCGGTGGAGCCGATGCACGCTAAGGCCCACTCACCCATCTCTAGTTGCTAGGAAGTTGCTTTGCTAGCCAGTCCATGTGTGGTGAGGTGGAAGAATGCAACAAGCACCAACGAGCGAGACACGCCATGGATGCGGTAACTTGTTTGCAAAGTTTACACTCAAATCAAGACAAGAGTGAGGAGGGGAGCAAGCGAGACTAGTACCGGTGAGAACTCACTCACCACGAGCATCAAACTCGGGTGTGCAAGTGCCGCCATCCGGGGGTCGAGCCCGACCGCTCGGAATAAACCGAGGGCGGCTACTCACTGATGCACAGTCAAAAACCGGCACGGTGGCCCCCTAAGGATCAGCACCCGGGGAAATACAGCTCCCCCACCACATGCAAAGCAATACAACATGATACAAGGCACGTCAGTGAGAATGTACAAGCCCTAGCATCTACCGCATCATAGAGAGTCATAGAGAATCATGAGAGTCATGGCATGGTCACATTTTTGTGCCACAAGGCACTATTGGGTCCAACAGTAGCAGCAGCTTGAGGGCGTTGACGGCTTCAGCCAGGGAGGGCGCGTCAAACACTTCCCCAAGTGGGACCATTATCACTTAATCTGTACATGAGTGTGTGAAGAGTGTGGGAGGCAAGAGGGCATAGAATTGTGAGTGGCTAAAGAAATTCAACACTCCCCCATAACCCAAAGACATGCAACCCACACTCATAAGGGAACTCCACAAATTAAGTCAGCACACCACTCTTAAAAATACAAGCGCAATGTGCCTGATGTATTAGGAGTTTCTGTTGTTTTCAATCGCATACAACGTCCATCTCAAGAAACACAGTTGCAAGACCAAGGTCCTTCGTCTTGTACGCAGCCTGAAGGACTACGTTGGCCTCCTTTGTAGCCTCAATCAAAGGAGAAAAAATAATGACGTAATCAACATAGACTAAGATGGCAAAGAAGCTACAAAAAATATTTTTTAGAAGCTTCCTTCATAGCCAACACGTGCATATGGCCAACATCTAACTCACGACCTCTCACTTGGCTAAATAAAAAAATGACCAAGTTCACCATTGACACACATGGTGTTCTTAAATGTCATTTCTCGCATGAGACAGAGAATAGTTGAGTCAGCCTATAATCGATCCAAGGATCATAATTTCATAAGGGGCAAAACATTCTTGATCCATTCTACAATAGTGCACAAGGAAAAAATTCATTCAACAAATCACTCCCTTGCATCTTGATTCAGCTTCCATAATCATTCTTCATCACCTGTGTTGACGATGACGGTACCTTGCTTGCCCACCTGGTGGAAATCATTTTCTAGTGGCTACAAAAGCATGTCAACCTGGTTTAGCTTGGCATCGATATACTTGAGCTCCACTTTCTGCTCGTAGAACTACCCCTGAGCATAGCGGTAGGGGATTTTAATGTTCTATATAAACCTAGGGAGGACAGGTTTCTTTGACGTGTCCATGTAACTCATGTTGCCAATCTCGATGGCTGTTTCCAATGCCTATTCTACCTCAATCAAAAACAGCAAGCAGCATAGCCATTTCATGTCCTTACACACCTTAACCAAGGCAATGTACTCGGATGCAGCCATTGATAGAGAGACATTCCTGCTTGCGACTCACCTGAGTGACAAGAAATCTATTTTATATTATCCATCCTGCCTCTCCAATCAGCATCGGTGTAGCACATGAGACGGAATTATGCGAATCTCTCGAAGCCTCCAAACTAGAGTTCCACATGTCGTGTCCCCTTAAGATAGTGCATGATGTGCTTCATAGCATGCCAATACAATGGACCGAGGTTGGCCACAAACCACCTCCTTTGCCCCACAACGTGGGACATATCTGGTTGGGTGGCGGCCGTGGCATACATCAAACCACCTAAAATAGACATGAATTTTTGGCATGTCAACATTCTCTGCATTTGTTATGGGACATAGAGGTTGAGAGCTTGCACTCGGAGCTCATGGGTATGCAGGCAGTTCCTCTATGAAAGAAATTGGCCCCTCTTGAACCTGGAATAAATATCTAAAGTTTTTCCATTCAACCATGTCTTTGTTGTAATGCTAATGACTGTACTTTGAGGCAAGAACTTCTCCTTGGACTTGCTGAATGTTTGCTGCTTATGTGGAGGCTACAATTCTGCTTTGTTGTTGATGTTGGGAGAGGCATCATCTTCATGGTTAGGAGGGTCAGATACGTCAGAATCAAAGTGTGATTCCTGCGAGTCATCTTCATTGGCTCCTCTACCTATTGCACCATCCAATACATGCCATTGTGCTGGTGCTTTGTCACCCTCCTCAAGAAGAGTGAGCCCCTCTCCCTACCTTGAAGTTTTCTTGAGTTTGAACCCCCCCCCTTTCTCACAGACCTTTCATGGAAATCGACGTCTTTGTTACAAATGGCCTTCTTTTCTCCTTGGTCTCATTGTCGGTAAGGTTTGTGAGCAGTTTCATAGCCAATGAAGCTACAATTCCATGCTGTTTCATCTACTTTTGCAAGGCCCTCGCCAACATGGGCCTTGGCAAAGCAGGAACAACCAAAAAGCTTAAGATGGGAGGCATCCAGCCTCTTGCCTAACCATGCTTCTTGCGACTACTTCAGCTGTTGTGTCTTTTTATTCTTGCCTCTCCTTTCCAAAGTTGCTGCAAGTGTGAGGTTCACAAGATACATAGTTGTACGCGATACTTCATCCCAAAACCTAGGAGGTAGCTAGGCGTTAGAGATCGTGTACCTCGACATGCCTAACAGGGTTTGGTTTATCCTCTGTCACACTATTGTTTTAGAGGGAGTAAGGGGTGGTTTTCCGGAGTTCAATTCTTTGCATAATAAGCCACTCCTTGGAAAGGTACTCTCCCCCTTTTTCCATCCTAAATTCCATGACCTTTTTACCAATGTATTGCTCAACCAAAGCGACAAAGGATTACAGATTACCCTTCACCTCCCTCTTCTTCTTGAGAAAGTAAATCCAGATCTTGTGGATTTTTCTGTAAATGTAGGTGAGAAAGTATCTGCTACCTAAGTTGGATGGTATGCAAGAGGGACCACACACATAAGAGTGGATGATTTCAAGGGGTGCAAGAGAAAGCATACCATTGTACTTGAGGGGATTTGTCTTGGCCTTTCCTTGAAGGCATGCTTCACACAAGATCCTGGACCCCTCCGCCTTCTTACTAAGTTCCATCCCATTTATGAACTCCTGCTTTCGCACAATCAATAATGTGCGGTCAGCCAATGCCACAAACGGTTCTTAGAGCAATTGTGATGGCTGGACTGAACAGATCTGGTGTCTGTTTTTGCTTGTGGTTTTGTTGCCGATTTTTCCATTGCCACTTCTTCCTCTTTTTCATTAGACTCTCCATTGTTCCTCACCTCACCATCATTGGTTGTGGAAGATTCAACCTTTTATTTTATCTTCTTGGTCTGCAAGAATTTTTTTCCACGAATGCAAGGGACCTGTTCAACAACCTTTCTGGTAGAAGAGATGTTGATGTCATTAGTAAGGAAAATCACTGATACATGGAATACAATGATTTGTGTGACCATCGTATTGCTCGAGTGTTAAAATTCCAAAAGTTTCTTAAGTAAATGAAAAACAATTTTAAAAAAGAGTTCATATCATCAAGTAAGTAGGTGGATTGTCTTGATCGACCTCAAAAGTTTGAACTAGGACCAATGTTTAGCCATGACGTGCATATCCCTTCGGTTCTAAAGAATTAAACACAGATTTTTCATCTTTGAGAGGTTTTGAGCAAGCTAAATTGTCAAAATCATGCCAATTGTCCATTTTTAGACAATAACCATTGTTGCAATTCAATTAAGGTTGCATGAGTCCGAATGTAATGATGGAATATTAAAGATATTCTCAAAGTTAGCTATTGATTCAGTGAGAAAGCAGTTGACAATGTCAGTGTGAGCTCCTAGCTAGAGTCTTAGCCAACATATGCATTCACAACACATGACTTCCTCAATCTTAATGGGGTTGAACCCCTTTTTAAACATAAGATCGAGCAATAAAAACTGCTCATCAGCATCCAAAATGACAAGAGCCTACATGCATTCCCAATTGAGATTAACCACCACTTGTATTTTCATCTTTTTAATTCTTGAGTGGTGTAAACAAGCTACTTATTAGCTTTACCTCCAAGTGGAAGTCATATGTTCTCAAACGTATCTCAAGAGAATCAATCACTTGCGGTCATAATGTCTCAATTACCAATTTTTTCTACCGCACAAGACTTTTACAAGCTTAGATCACACCCCATATGGCCATTTTGATGCAATAATTTGTTCTCCTTTCTCTTTCAACCAATCCTATTTGGAGTTTGATTAGTTTTTGAGACAAATCTCACCACTTGAAAGTATGCAAATATTAATTACAATTAGGAATCTATTACGTTGAATTGGGGACAAGTTGGTGAACGCTGGAATTGAATTTTGAACACCTTTAGACAATGTTATGCATATTCTTGTGGAGAAATTATCTAGTCTACAAAGTCGACCTTGACTTAAAACTGTTATCCTCGCTAGTGAGAAGAATTTTGAATGTGATCAGTTTCGCAATGAAGTTTCTTGATTGTGAATGCACATTCAGCTTCCAACGATGAACGTTCATATGTGACAGGTGGAATCCGGGATTGTTGATCCAATTTTGTTTATCCATTGATGTGTTGTGGGGGATTTGCCTAGATTATAAGACAACATAAGTCAATGGGGTGTGGATGGTTTTCATTTGAATTGTACATTGGGCGCTCCCAAATGATGATCTCAACAAAATCAAAAGTTACATTTACCTTCGGACCTGATTTTGTTGGATTGTTAGCATTTTGAGAAATTTAATGTAAGAAGGCACTTTTGGGAGATTTAAATAAACGTCAAATATTGGGGTTCCTTTTATGATAGAAAAAATACCTGCTATTTTTTAGGTTTTTGAATTGTTTGCAAACATTGCTAGTGGGTGAATGCATTTGTTGAGTGGAGCTATTGTAGACAACAACAATCCAACATTCGTAAAGCAATTATGGGGAGCTTAATGGCATGTGTTGAGCATTTGTTGAGCAAGCAAAGGAGTCGTCGATTTGTGAGGATGTTGCTACAATTGTGATGATGGAACGGAAATGTCACAAGAACATCCTAAAGGACATGTCGATGTCATTCCTAATGACACGACGATGGGGATTGTGAGGGTTGTCCACTACACATAAGCATGTGATGCTTTAGTTGGGGCATACTATCTGTCTTAACGTTTTTTGATGTGCCATCGATTGTTAAGCACAAATAGACAAAAACAGAACCAAGAGTTAGAAAATTCACAAATTTCCAATACCAATTCAACAAAAGAGCTACACAAAATCATTCTTCAATCAGCTATCCATAAGGTAAGATAGCAGAGATACCCATCAAACGCAGTGTGACTCTCATCCACCCACCTTGCATTAAAAGTTTCCATGTGCTTTGCCCTTGGAATAGAAGTGTAGCGTGGAAATGCCATGCCAACCGGTCGAAGGAGCCATGTGGCTCGAACGGGGTCACCTGGGACTGTGGGCGGTTAGACAGGATGGCTTGAGGGTCTGAGACCCTCAAGCACCGCGGTTTTGGCCTAGTTGGCCAAGGATTCCGTCGAATCCGTTTTATTGGTATCAGAGCTGCAGGGCTTGACTCCCACGTCGGGATTACAGGAGATACCGAGGCGGCTCTCACTCCTAGCGGGGGGAGTGTAGCATGACATTGCCATGCCGACCGGTTGAAGGAGCCACATGGCTCGAGCGGGGTCACCTGGGATTGTGGGCAGTTAGACGGGATGGCTTGAGGGTCTGAGACCCTCAAGCACCGCGGTTTTGGCCTAGTCGGCCAAGGATTCTGTCTTTTCCGTTACAAGAAACGACCATTCGCCAACTATGCGGGACAAAAGCAACCATCCACCCCGCCGCTGCAAAAAAATCAACTCGTTTCCTACCCTGTTTTTCATGGTGGATCGTAGTATGTGTCAGGAGCTTCACATGGGAAAACGTTCCATGGTGCAGCAGGGTGATCCATTGTGAAAAACGTATGTCATCCATCAATGCCGCATTGTATGTGCCAACAACATGTCATTTGTTGAACATTCTGGGTTCCCATCGTACTTTTTGTGTGGCGGTGGCATACACATTGTTTTATGATGGATGTTGCCATAAGTGTTATTATTCATTCAATGTCTTCATATTTGTTTTGTGGCACTGTTATATGCATTATGTTATGCGCTATTATGGTAAATGAGCTATGCCCACTCTTTGTTCCAAAAAGTGGGTTTATTTCATTTGCGCTGAAATCAAGTCGAGCAACAAACAGCCGCATATGAAACATATTGGGGAGGATCGACATGGACAGGTGAGCTATGCTACCTTGATCCTGTAGTCTTAGACAAGGCAGACAGCCCAATGCTTGAGTCGCAGAGATAACCCAAAGGCATCGAATACAGCGTCCTTCAACAACTCAAATAGTCCTTTAGGTTATTTTAGCTGTTGTCCGTGAGGCCCTGCGGTAGCGGGGCTTCACTACATATCAACCGGAAGCGATTGAAAGTCCTCCGCGGGATTATTTACGGTAACCAAAACTTGGAGAACGATTGTTAGGATGCATTCTCGAGTGTCCAACGGAACGTACCAGCCGCACCATTTGCGTCGAGAGAGGGCATTGACGCTTAGATATCGAGGGACCCTTTAGCTAAAGCTGCCTTCTGTTCTTAGAAAGTCAAGAATTCGTCTGCAGTTGTCCGCCGTCTTGTAACGATGGTAACCAGGCGCACTCGTCCTTGTGTGCGAGATGCTGCGCCAACTCGCAATGAAGTGCGATGTTCGCAGTTTGTCTCTAGGATTCGCGAGCTAGCACTTGCGCCCGCAAGCGATGCCCCCTTGTGACGATAGGCATTCGCTACAAGGGCCACGGCTGGAAACTCTCCACTAAGCGCGTCAACTTCGACTTCGATGCACGCGGAAGCGACACCGCACATTCCTCGATAGGCTTACCCGAGTGACGCTCGAAGCCTTTTTTACGCGGAAAATTTCCGCCCCCCCCCCCCCCCCCCCCCCCCCCCCCCCCC
>SZWC01003125.1:124565-138729 GCA_023375785.1 Penium margaritaceum | reverse complement strand
ATAGATATAGATATAGATATAGATATAGATATAGATGTAGATATAGATATAGATATAGATATAGATATAGATATAGATATAGATATAGATATAGATATAGATATAGATATAGATATAGATATAGATATAGATATAGATATAGATAAAGATATGGATATAGATATAAGTATAGATATAAATTATAGGTATAGATAAAGATAAAGATATAGATATAGATATATATGTAGATGTAGATATAGATAGAGATATAAATATAGATAGAGATATAGATGTAGATATAGATATAGATAGAAAAATCGATAATTATATTATCTGTATAAGGGTATTCATGCATGGAAGTTTTCAATTCTTATGAAGGCATGTAAATAACAATAAAATGTATTATAGAATGGTTATTATTGGAAATGTATTAAACAATTGTGACATAATACCACTGGAATTCTTTTATTCTTAATTGAACCCAATGGGTAATTGTTTGAATATAAATTCATTTTAGGTTTATTGATATTCATACATTTTAATTCATTTATTGATGCATATAATTGTTTCTTTTTAAATATTTTCCAATCTTTATTATAAGTGTGCATGTGCAACTTTTTTTTATGAATACATGGATCGTGATATGGAACGTTTATCATATTAAAAATTTAGTAAGCTAGAAATTCACTTCATTTTTATGAAACCATCCTCCTTGTATTGAATAAAATAATTAAAAGCCACCAGCTTCTATATAAAATTTTTATTCGTTGTTATCAACGTATGGAAACATTGAAATAATTTCCAATACATTTATTTTAAAAAATACAATCATATCTTGATTGAGTCTCTCATATCCTTTTCTTGATGTTTACATCCCATGGTTCAATCTAAATTTATTGATTAAATATCAGTTTTTTACATATTTGTATCGAATATTAATATGATGTATTGAAAATATACAGTAAATATATTAATAGCTTTCTTTCATCCATTTTCCATTTACACATGTACTGCAATGCGCATATCCTTGAATGAATATGTTCCTCCAAATTTATGAAATTGTGACAAGTTTGTCATTTTTCTTACATGTCTGTTTCAAAATCTCATCATTATCATTACTTGAAATTAAATGCATTGCTAACCAGAAAGGTTGAATTATTCATACAAAAACTAGGCTGCCTTAAGGATCTTATGCTTCTTTCCTGTCAAAACGTGCTACATGGATCAACACAAGGAGGTTATGAGCAGTCGTTTCATCATATCTCGTGTTGAATCCATCTGCAATAATTTCAAGGATTTGTTGGAAGGTGGTCGCAACGCACCCTCAATGAAATTTTTGCTTTTGCATTGGAACAATGTGCCCCTCGCCGTGGAGCGATTGCGTTTCTGTGATTCAAAGTGAATCCAATTTCAGCTACTTGTTTGCGCAAGTGCAAGGAAGAATTCAGAGGAAAAAACAATACGTTGAACTCACGCCCCCATTTGCGCGAGTTAGCGGTGAGTCCATGGTTGGGTTAGGGTGTATGCGTTTGCGGATAGGGATCGGCGTTGCATGTGAATCCAACATAAGGCTTTTCTCAGATTTTAGTCCTCTCCTTGTCGTTTGATAATGTCCAAAACACATGGAAAACAGGGCATGACAATGCATCAACAAAGCTCAAGATATGAACAAGATATAAACGTTTTGCACAATCGTAACGTGATATCCCCATGTTAAATTTTCCCACACATTAATAACCTCAAATCGAGAGACAATGCACCAAATCGCTTTATCCTATACCACGAGCTATGTGGAGGCCACATACATCTAGCATCAACAAGGGAAAAAAACAGACATCAAAGAAAGACAAGAAATATATCTGTACATGGGTTAATGACTCTTCTAAAAATAGCTTTTGAAAGTTCTGAGTGGGGGGTCCAAAATATTTCATTCATTGAAAGGGAACCTTCTACGCCCCACACAACCTCACTGCCAAGTCAAACCTCGTAAAAAATAAAACCTTAGAACACAATAATTGATTTAAGATAGGATTTTAAAGTCTTTTTCTGTGATCAAAATGGGATTTCATCCATGGATTTTTATTTTAAAAGGCATATTATATCAATTCTGATTGTTTAATTAGTCGTTTATTCACTCGGAAACCCCCATTTGTAGAAATTAAGTTTTATGTTTGCACGTACGCCGCCCACGCAAACATGGACAATCCTCCAACAGCAAATTATGGTCTACAAGTACAAAAAGGATAATATCTTTATCATGATTGTTGCGACTGCTAGGATGGAGCATTACTCCCTCACTTTGCTTGCTAGAAAATCCATCTCAGCAATTGGAAATGGAATTTTTTACAGCTCGCTACATATAACTGTTTGTAGCAGATTCAACAGACTAGGCCAAAACTGTGGTGCTTGAGAGTCTCTGACTTTCAAGCCATCCCGTCTCATCACCCACAATCCCAGGTGACCCCGCTCGGGCCACATGGCTCCTTCAACCGGTCGGCGTGGCATTGCCACGCTACACTCCCCTCCCACTAGGAGTGAGAACTGCATCCGCATCTTCGGTAATCCCGACGTGGGATTCGAGTCCTCGAGCTTTGATACCAATGTAGCGCATTTGACAGTATCCTCAGTCGACTAGGCCAAAACCGCGGTGCTTGAGGGTCTCCAACCCTCAAGCCATCCCGTCTCACTGCCCACAGTCCTAGATGACCCCGTCGAACCACGTGGCTCCTTTGACCGGTCGACGTGGCAGTGCCACATTACAATGCTATAATATTTACGTTATGGATGTTTAAGGCTTATGTTAATTCTTGTCCACACATATCATCCATTACATCCAATGGAAAATGAGGAAATTGACTATTCATGGTAAAACTAGGATAACCACTTCATAATTATGTTATTTTAAAAACAAAATAAGATCATTTTTCCATGCAATAAATTCAGCTATTGATTGGAAATGACAGGGATTTGGAAACAAATCTTGTTCATCATCTTTATGATTTTATTTTTCGGTTTTGATAAGTTTATTTTTCACATATTCCATTTTAGATAACGATGATCATTTTTGGATGAATTTGGCAGTGTTAAGTCTTGAATTGAAAGAATAACTTTCAACAAATCTCAAAGTCGTTCTTGTTCCCCATCCATAATGCACACACTGTCATCACCTTTTTGTGCATCATAAATCAAGATGCACTAATGAAAACTTTGCGAGTAAGTGATTTTGCCTTTTTGTTTCTACTATGAAACTTCACAAATTGTGGAGGTTCCATGGAACAAGTAGCTACGTTCAGCTGGATACTACAACAATATTACATGTAACTCAAAAGAACGTGTGCTCCCTACTCTTTCTACAACAACAAATGATACATCAAGGTGCTTCTTAGCTAACAAGGTGGGGTCAACTGATGTATAAAAATCATCATTTTCCTAATACCCACTAATCTCACACCTTATTTACACCATTCCGTAATTTTGAAAAAATAGTGCAATGGCCCCTTTGGTAGCAAGAGGTCTCTAACATCCAGGAGAAGATAAATATGTTCCAATAGGCCAGATTTCGGAGCTAATAGTGCAAATTTCTACCTCGGAAAAAGACTGTACTAAACAAATTTAGTACATAACATAATCACTTTGTCACTCCTCAAAAGTGTAACGACAAAATAGAAACCAAAATTCACAAATTGACGATTTAATTTCTTTATAGAAGGAGGCACAGGTTAGGTTTCATGTTTTGATGTTGCTCCTTTCATGTAGAAACGTGTGATGAGAGTTTAACATGCCATTCATGCAGAGGAATGATTAGGGTAAAAAAAACTTGGCAATTCTGTCATACCTCTAGTGTAATCTTTGAAATGGATTATTGGTTAACATAAAAAATCATGTTCTAGAGAATAGCACTTCAGTTGTTTCATGGTACGGTCAAACCACAAGTAAAGTGCTCAGTACTGATTTGTTCTCCATAGTAAAGAGTAGGAAAATAGTAGAAAGTTAGGCTTTACAAAGGTATCACGATAGAAAAAAAGGAAAGAATAAGAGTATCACGCAGCGTATAAGTCATCCTCTGACGGTAAGCTCTTCATGGACTGCATTATGGGTTTGCATTGCAAAGGATAAACATGATGCATCAAGGGTTCGGTATACCTTTTGGTTAGCAAATGATAAAAAAAGAAGTTTTTTCCTTTGAAGACATATTAGGCCCTTCCAAATGCGTTTTTTCCTTTTTTTACATTGGGAACAAGAAATCCTCCGATTGGACATTGAACTAGATGTCCACTATGGCATCATGGCGAGGGATAAGTAGAAGTCCAATCGGAGTTATCCTCTGACTAGATGTTCTCCTTATGACCGTTCACAAACGAATTTCAAAGGAGTGACATCCACATGTTGAAAGATTTCTCTCATTGTTAAGAATCACACAAGGAAACTCTGAAAATAGAATCAAATGATTTCAACAAGAACGGATCTAGTTACCCAACAGATTGTTTCTGTTCACATTGGGTGCTATCAAACAGCCAAGCAAGAGTTGGGCAGGCTGGTTGGGTGTCGGAAGCCAGTTCGTGACCATGGCTTTCTTTCTTAAATGTACTATTTACACTCTATTTTTTTGTATTTGTCACATGAAAGAACACATGAGGTGACCTTGGTTGGGCAAGGATATGTGAATGTGACGTACACAACGGACATGCGGCCATATTTATAATGAAAAAAAGTTTGTCTTTCAATTGTTATTCACCAAAAACTCAACCACATGAATAAAATTGCAAAAAGAATGTTCCTTTGACAAGAAAAACCCAAATCAATTTTTTATATAGAAACATTTCTCTTTGAATTGTTAGAATATAGAGAAAATATATGGAATACCCACTTTTAGCATGCACTTCTTCCCAATAGTGGGCGTGGTTTTCATGATGTTAAGCCCTTTAAGTAGACATTTCTACTTTGAAGTGAGTATCTTGTTCATTTTGTGCGAAAACGTCCAGGAGAAAATTCAGAAGCCCAAACGGTGGGTAAAGAGTTATTAGGAAGTTTGAGTATTGTGGTACTTGAGGACTTGAAAACAACCATGATATCTTTTTTTTGGCGGATTACATTTGAAAATTGTACTAGCCTCCATAAAATAATTTGAAACATTCATGCTGATTAGATAGAATCATGGTACACACCATGCAATCAATGATAGAACAAAATTTATGAACATGATCCTTAGGTGCCACACAAAAAATTGAAAAATCATATATGACAGTGAAACCCACCTCTTACGTATAAAATAATATCATAAATAATCACACCTCCTAAAGCATTAGCCGTTTCTTACAAAATATGGAATACTTCAAGAAATGAATGTTTTGCCCCTTAACAAAAGTATCAACATTGCTATGCAATTTCAGAAAACATGATGCTACCATGATACACAACAACCATTGAAAAAACTGTTTTATATTGATTTTTATGAAATACCATTGCTATGGGTAGTTCTTGATACTTATAAATTGGGGTTTGACATACATTTTCTCTGGGATTGGATAACCAGACGACATTTAAACCGTGATATTATTTCGGGCCTTTTTCACCAATGTTGCGGTTTTGGCTTCCAAAACCATCTTGATGTTTGTGCAATTTTTTTGTGCTAGTCATCAACCACCCTCATTGAAAGGCCATCTTCCAGGTGAACGTTGGTCTCACCATTGTGGACGAGAGAGAGATGCTAGTCTGATATGATTAAATCTGAAGGAAAGGGCACCTTTCTCATTTTCAAAGAGTGATGCGGTTGTGATAGAGCGCTTCCATGTATGTACACCAATGATACCAAATAGATTCATTCATCATGCCCTTCTGTAAAAAATTATTGATTTCTATTTCATTCGAGATATATAAGTCGTTTTGTAGTAACTAGTATGTAGTTTTAACGTAATGAATATCCATTTTTAACAATGTTTGTACTGTAATATAGTGTTTTACCACTGTCAAAATATATGTCCTTGTGCATATTAAGCACGTATGTGCTAATTTATATGATGATTATTTCTTCTTGTTTTTTTGGAACTTGTGTCACAATGATGATGTAAGATGTCTATCCATTATGTGATACATTTTTCAAAATGATTCATTTTCCTGAAAGAATCATCTTTGTATGTTAAATAATGCATTAATGTTAAGAACATGTGCCTTAAATGATAATTTAAACATGATATAGGTACTGTAAGAAATTTTCTTCAATATTTGAAAGTCTTGTTGATCTCACCAAAACAATGTGAAGTGCCACTATTTTATGTATAAAACTTTCTAAAGACCTAGTGTGTGGGAGATGAAGGAACCTTGGATATCAATGAAATGAAATATTATTTTATGTAGATGGTGAAAACTGCATTGATGGTGCTCAAATAAAGATGTTCTTGGGGACGAATGAAGTATGTTATTATAAAAATGATGAAATATTGAATTTTAATTTTTTTTGCATCCAATTTTTGCTTATTTGTAAGAAAACTGTGAAAGAGCCTTCTTTACATGAACTTGGGATATTTTGATATAAGAATGTTGGCTGTAATTCATGTCACAAAATCCACTCATGCTGTAGGTTGTTTCACAATATTACCATCTCTAAGTGAACCTTCCACTAAACTTCCTATTTTCTCCAAGCATCGCCAATATGGATTAACTTGAACCTTTGAGAATGATGATTTGACTGCTCTTCTTGCAATGAATCTGTAAAAACTACCGTTGACTATTTTTGAATGCCTTTTAGAATTTTGACATTTATGGCAAGGGTCCTTATGAAACTAACATCGTTTTCTTTCACTTATAAGTCTGTAATTATTGTAAAAAATCCAAAAGCAACTTAAAGGAGATGGTGAGGGGTGTTGTTGAAGTTGCTCACAACAAGGTGCGAGCCGTTAACATAAAAGGGTGTTTTAAGGGAACCATTTCTTGACATTCAATGCCATGATTTGCATTCTAAATGTGATGTGTCATTTTTTCCCATTTCCCTTCATACCCATTGCATTTTTTGTTGATAGAAATTCAGTTTCATGCAAAGTCCCTCAAACTTCAATCGAATTTTTCCCCTGAATGAGCCTTGCACTTCTTTATTTGGACATCTGTCATAAAACGAATGGACAAGTAGAAATGGATGTGAATCAAATTCAATTTTGGGAAACCGGTTCAGTCCAAATGCACCCCCAGGAATAAATTTTGCGTCACATCACGTCACGTCATTGCGGTCAGCTGCAAGAAGACCACATCGTTGTGACTGCGGGCAAGTTACTTAAGACCATGTTTCTTTGACGTGATACAGTTCTTGGTTGAACGTTGCAGGTTCCTTGCAGATTTGAAAACACACCGTTGCAATCTGGAAACTCACTGGTGCCGCCTTCGCTCTGACAGTGATCCAGAGGGAAGGCCATTTGCCACTGGCTTGGTGCCACTGAGGTTCTTGCATGAGATCGGTATCCTCGTGGCAGTTGTGAAAATACTCTTCCACTGGCCCTTGTTAAAGCTCTCTATCCGGTAACTTGGCACTAGTACACAATCCAAGCATGTCGCATTTTTCTTTGTCGTTCCCAAACCCATATATAACCAATTATATCACCCTTGAAACTGTGAACAAAAAATTTTATTGTGCAGTGTACAGAACATTCAACATGGGTATTTCACAAAAATATATTTTTCTCATGCAAACATCTTTACTCTTTACATGTTTCACAAGGAATGTATGTGTAGGCTCTAGTCAGATGCATTCACATATATGGTTATTGATAAATTCTTGGATATAGGAGTACACGTTTTGAAACATTGATTGTGGAGTGTATGAATTTGGGTTCATGAACTATACCTCCCCAAACCTCTCCTTAAGGCTCTGAGGGCATGCGGGGTGGAGGACCATAAGCATCCTCTTGTTGAGAGGTGGTCGCAAGAGCAACCAAAGAACCAGTGTCTGAACAGTGGGTTCCTTTTGGCAGGTGACTCGGTGGTTGCAACAGTAGCAGAAGTGGCAGAAGTTCATTCTCTTTGCCAACAGCATTAACCTGAAAGCCTCACTACTCACGACCCCTGTCATATCCTTACCCGCCACAATCTGCAATGCTCACGAGCTTAACCATACGACAATCTCTTCCAGTGCGCAAGGCAATGACTCTTGGTGTATCAGGTGGCAGCGCGATCTTAATGGCTTTGTGATAGCTGTGCTGTTTGGCAGAGCCTAAGCCAGATGGCAGATGAGACTGACAAGTGACAACGCAGTGAAACTACAAAAGAAGGCATCTTGCTAAATCACCGAAGGGAAATGGGTCCTCGATTACGCAAACAGGCCAGTGAACACTCTTGCCTCCTGCCCCTTCCTAGGAGGAATTCACTCTCAGATGAATGATCTATGTAACCTTCCCCAAAACACAAAGAAATATTCTTTGAGGGACCTGCTTGCCTTCCATTACTTGTTCTGCTCATGGAAGCCGATTAAAAGGTACAAGTTGCTGCCACGAAAATGCGCGTCCTCATCATCTCCTTCTTTGCTGCCCTCAAAATCGTCCGGCAACCCCTTTCTGTTCAACCCAGTGGGCAACATGCAGATGATGCAAGGGAAGAAACTCACTATTGTCGAAGACTCTCTCATTCACGCGAACCTCTTCTACTCGCTCCTCTGCTAGGTGAGTGCATCCTACTCCTTGTATCCTTCTTTTTTCTTCCTGTGGAGGTCTTTAAACTCTTAGCCTTTTGTGATAACTTCAATTGTGCAAAGTGGTTTACATTTTCACAAAGTGGTTTTCATTTGCACAACCAGCCACATTGCAACGTGCATGGGTACGAGAGAAGTGCAGTGGAGGATGTGATGTGAGGCTTGCGGGGTTCTAATGTCTTCCGCACCTCAAAATATGTCTTTTTTGTGTTTTGAATGAAAAAATGAGATAATATAGAATCCCGTCACCTCCAGGTACATGGTCGCAGTGCACATTAAGTGCAGTTTAGTGAAACCAAGTAGATGGAGCTGGCATGCCCCGCATTATCTTTTACAGCAAATCCAAAAAATAAATAAATATTAGATCCACCAGATCTACAGTTTAATATGCCACATGGTTGGCCCCAAAACCTGCCAGATCCAATCTTACATTGACCTAGATGTTTCTTTGGTTTCTTTTCTCCACAAAATGGATTGCAGGTGCACGCTTTGGTTCCAATGAAGGCTATAAAAACTCATTACTACCGCAATGGAAACAGGTTTTGGTTCTTCCAAATGCCAAGCCACAACGTTTTCCTCATCAATTTTTGGAGCTGATTTCTTGTCAAACAGACATCATCCCAGAAACGTTCCCAAGGGAAGACTGACTATGTTCTCTACACAAAACTTGTCGGACCCTGGTGTACCCTTCTCCGTTTTACTAATGTGCTTGTGCTAGATGTTGGCAGTTTGGATGGCAAATCCCACCAATGCAAGCAAGCCATCGGGTGTTGGTCTCCTTGACCGTGTGATGAAAGCGAGAAAGAAACAAAGGAAAAGAAAAGGAGGCGGAGAGGTCGCGACAGGGTTTGACTCTTTGCAACAACCGGGCAGCTTGCGGGTTGTCCTCGACAAATGTGTCTTTTGGGGGCATGACTTCCGAGCATGTGAGAGAAATTTCATGGTAGATGGTCTATTTTTTTAACCTAACTATTTAAGGATGTGCGATGAACAGTCCAAAACAGGCATGTGCACATGTGTGAGTGGTGCATGTGCGCATGTGGAGAGATGCGGCAATTCCACTGGAAGGTCGCACAAGTCAACAGTTAATTTTATTGTTAAGTCTTGCCGATGCACCCTGCATCCAAGCCGTGTTCCTATACGTGTCCAGCTGCATTTGGGGTCTCTTGCATCGCATGGGCTAAGGAAATTATGTATGTCCAGTTTATTCAACCACAACAGGTGTAAAGGGGGGGTTTTTTAGTCTTTTTTTGTGTTTGAGTCAGCCTTTGGTGGTAACTACCACTATGTGAGGGTTGTGGGTGGGTAGTACAACACCACCAAGGCACCACGAAGGGTGAAAACTAGCTCCAATTCACCATGGGAGTGAGACGTGTGCCTTGGAACGAGGTTTAGTATTCCTCTTGTGTGTTTCCAAGTGTCTCCGTGTATCATGGTGTAATGAATAGATGAGAGACTTGCCTATTTTCATTTGAACCAAAACATTTCCTAAGTGTTCATCCCAAATTTTTGGAGACTCTCACTTTGCAGCAGTGCCACGTGATGCTCAAGTTTTGTGGGCTTGTCCTACGACTTCTTTAATTTCCAACAAGCCATCACACATCTCCTAATTTAGCAGTTTGAATCCTTTAAAATTTTCATTGCACAAACAGACGAGTCTCTGCCCAAAATTTCCAGAAAATCAAAGAGGTCAAAAATTTTAGCTTTAGCCTTGGGTCGCTGGAACTTTTGGTCATAAGTGAGCCATGGTAGAACGTGTTTCATTCTGCAACACTAGACTCCCTCGCACACCTGCTTTACAAAAATTCCAGCTTCAAATCACTCTGGTATTCCCATTTATGCCCAATGGTGGTTAGATCATGCACTCTTCTTCTAGTGCGCTCTACTAATGTGCTCTGACACCATGCACCAACAACATGCACTGAAAACCTAGTGTACTTGAATGGTTCACACTAAAACTCTCTCTCTCTCTCTCTCTCTCTCTCTCTCTCTCTCTCTATCTCTCTCTCTCTCTCTCTCTCTCTCTCTCTCTCTCTCTCTTTCTCTCTCCCCCTCTCTCCCTTCCTTTCTCTCTTTCCACCTCTCCCCCTCTCTCTCTCATGATCTTTATCTCCTCTAGAAATCGTTTTAGACATATGAATTTTCAAATAGATTACTGCACACTTTTTGGGATTTTTCTAGCTTACGTAAGCATATTTCTAAAGGAGACGGATCTCAACGACCTAAAACTGTCTACATGTATTTGTACACGTTTGTCTATGAGTGTTCCCTCCTTTTGCTAGCGAGACGACCTTTTTCTGGACTATTCTGAGCTCTCAGTTGTCGAGTGCACTTCACTGACGGTGGGCAAGAATATCGGACGCCGGTTGTTCTCGTTGGTGGTTCTTGTCTGTCGCAAGTCCTTATGACCCTCCCTAGTGCGAGGCAAAATGCATATGGGCCAGTGCGCTCGACTTCCGTGGAAAAGTGCACTTATTGTGCACTGAGTGCGTGATCCTCCGCATCAAATGTATTCTATGGTTTGCAATCCTTTCTTCCAAGAACATTGTTAGGTTCGAATGATCACAGGAACATATCACTAATCACGGTTAGCTTTTAGTGGACTAGGAATGACAAAAAACTGCCACTGTTCCTCGTAATCCTCAACTGCCACTTATGTTGAAGTCTTGTTTCGTGTTCTGCCACATTAAAGCCAATATCAACTTCGCCGACCTCAACAGCCAAAATTCCGGCTCGGCATCGTGACGGAACAGTTGAAAGACAAATGTGGTGACCCCACTTCGTAAGCTGGAGCAAAAGGATTGCTGATGGTACTATCTTGACGTGGATGAGGATTCTCTTGAAAATATTTTGTTCACATTAAATCGAAACATCGATCGGACGACATGCATCCACCGGTCGAGTTCCTCGCAAGGTTGAGAAACTCGAAAGAATCTTTTTTGCAGCTTCACTGTCCGAGATATGTTGTTTCCAACGGTCGACCTGGAACTGACAACTGAACCAGGTCCGCCCCAAGGCCATCGAGCGTCAACAGAATGGGACCCATCAATGGCAGGCACAGTCTGTTTTGAATAGCCTATTCAGTCATCAAACGTTTACAGTGGCGGATAGCCCCGTGACCACCAAATCAATATGGAGCATTATTTTGTCTACATCTCTGAAATAGAACGATGGATTCTGACTTTTGAGGATTTCCCATTGGTCAAAGGTAAAAATATTGTTTGAGACTTCTCCTCGATTCCTCGGGTACCGTTGAGCGGTTTTCCATCACCGATGCTCGCCCCTTATCCAAACTTCTCTCATGCTGGTTCTGATTCCGAAAATGAATTCATTTCCATTACTCTTTGTTTGACATGCTCAAAGACGTTCAATTGGGAAAACATTAACTGAGAACACGACCGCGTTCATTTCTCATGCATCTCGAACTGCGGTGTGGCCGTCGACAGCTCGGGACCCCCTCACACCAGTCAGGCCGGGTTTCAAACTTCACATCCCTTACGTTTTTCCTTCCTTGTATGCTATTTACAATCGCAAACGACTAGCGTTTGTTTAGTAAAAGCAGGCATTTAATCAACACAAGCGTCTACTGTGATCTATATTGGTTGCACACTGAGTGCGTGATAAGTGCAGATCTGCACTCATTTCTAGCACACTCGTCACATAATTACCTCCGTACACTGGGGGGTCTCTCTAGACCACCTTGCGAGTACTGGAGCGACGAAACAAGAGAACCATTTAGATATGATCTGCGAGTAGTCAGCCGGCAAGTATGATGTGGACAAAAGCACCGAGCGACCACTCAACAACGATTCCACATTCTATTTCAGGTGGACGATCCAGATATCGAGGGCGAGAAAGGTAAACGTAGAACATCTATTCCATTCTATCAGGATATACCAAACAAAAACTTAGACGTACATTTGTAAGTCCTCAAGATAGCTACATGTAATGGCCTACATAAACGGACAAAGAAAAACACTAAAGTTGCAACATTTACTAGTTAAAACTAAATGAAGAATATCTCTTCAAAAAGGAAATATGAGGTCGTGAGTTGTGATAACGTTGTAACAAAATTTTGTTTCCACAACAAGAAAAACCATGTGTGACCATGTTTACTTACTCTAATTCTTTCAAGGTATGAGCACAATTGTTATAAAAACGTACCTGAAAATATGGGTTTTAATTTCATAAATATGGAACCTGTGAATAAGACAATTATAAATCATGCCTTGCACTAGCTCCATATACTAAAGTGCAATCTCATAAAAGAATTGTATGCAAAAGAACAAAATCAAGGTCTACAAGGACACCTTAGACATACTAGTGCACTAAGTGCTCTCTTAGTGTGTTTTTGTATGACAACCAAGCGCACTCGCCACATACACTAGATCCACGCACTGAGGTCCTTCCTAAAAAGAAAAGGTTTTGGCCATTATATGACAAAATAAAATGTGCGCTAGGACATGTAGGAAAAATAAGCACAGTGAGTGTGCTCTTACTGTACTTTTGTATTGTGAGTCAGCGCACTTGTCACATACACTAGCACCACACACTGAGGTCCTTGCTAGAAGGACAACTGTTTTGCCATATGAGACAAAAAAGAAGATTAGTAGTGACATATGAGACAAATTAGCGCACTGAGTGCGCTCTCAGTGTACTTTTATATGGTGCATAAGCGCACTTGCCACATGCACTAACCCCACGCAATGGATTCCTTCCTAAGGAGAGATTTTCAGGCCATATAGGACAAAAGTACACTCTTATCATATAATACAAAAAGAGTGTAAGGATTGGTGTAAGCTACACTCTAATAAGAGAGCACACTCAAGGTACACACTAAAATATCACTGTATGAAATGGCCTCAATTAACCATACCTCGGTCTTCCCATTATTAAATCTGCAGATCGCTTATGAAGATGGCATGACCACAGTGAGAAAAAGACTGTTTGCGGCAGTAAAGGCAAGGTGCAAAGGTGGTCAGTTTCCTCTCATCCCATACTTAATGAACAAACCTCATGAATTTTCCAGATGCATTTCGTTCACAAGCACATTCAAAAGCACCAAAGAAGATGTGAAAGCTGCCGGTGGCATTCCTCAAACTGCTGACTGGGAACCAGTTCAGAGAATCATCTTTGGCAAGCCTCAATTTAGGCTCCTCCCCGCAAGAATTTTTGTGTTGATTTGGGTGGACGCCAAAGGTCATGACTGCATTCATTGGAAGCTGCCAGCAGTGCCAAACAACTGTGTCGATGTCTTGTAAACAACTAAATTTCCTGCAAAATAAGCATGGCCAATGTACTTCACTAGGCCTATATGCCTGGTGGGTCTGAACCCCTTCCTTGTCTCTTCATGATTGTGGTGCGCATAGTCTAAAGAATCGTTTCCACAGAATGCATACTGGGTTTGTTTACCTCTAGGTTAAAAAGAAAACATCTCCCCCTGCCTTCCTCCCTTCCCCTCTCTCTCTCTCTATCTCTCTCTATCTCTCTCTCTCTCTCTCTCTCTCTCTCTCC
>SZWC01003125.1:107490-121688 GCA_023375785.1 Penium margaritaceum | reverse complement strand
TCTCTCTCTCTCTCTCTCTCTCTCTCTCTCTCTCTCTCTCTCTCTCTCTCTCTCTCTCTCTCTCTCTCTCTCTCTCTCTCTCTCTCTCTCTCTCTCTCTCGCTCTCTCTCTCTGTATCTCTCTCTCTCTCTCTCTCTCTCTCTCTCTCTATATTCATCTCTAGATGCAGGAGGGTAATCTCTTTGTGTATGCATGTATTGAAAGAGGAGCATTGGATTTTATCCTATATTGATGAAGCGACCAAACAATCAGTCAATGGGAAGCCCCCACCATGTCATCATGAGATCTCTAGTTGGTTGCCTGTGTCCCTTGCACGACCAGCTTACAAGGGTGGAGAATTCATCTGGACAAGGTTCCTGGGACCTTCAATGATTTTATCCTTTTATGGTGATCCTATCTTTACATTATTGCATGAGTATATACAGAAGAAAATCTTTTAAGAAAAGGCAAAATATAATGTCATGTACAGTTATAACCCGGACATTGCCTCGAGAATGGACAGACTGAAACATGATGCTATCCAACAATGGACTGTCACAGATTGCATTGTTACATTTATCACCTTAAAGGTAAGTTTTTGAGCTTTTGAATCTTCCTGGTTGACTTCTTAATATTATTTCTACTTTGAAACATCAAATTCCTCTCACCAAAACTCGTAGGAAGACATAAGGAGAATTGAGGTGTGGGCAGTTCAACAGAAATTCTCCAATTGACAGCCTCAAGTTGGAATGAGCCTCAAGTTGATGGTTCACATGAAATCGAATTGAATCCAACCATAATACAATAGTTTCTCTTTCGACTTCTTTTTTCTTGCCCATAGGAAACAACGACAAGCCTTACAGTGTGGAGGATCAAACCACTTGGCCTGAAGTAGCCTAGCACACTACCATTTTACACCAGCATCAAAGTCTTGAGCTGTTATTGAGGGTATCAATTCCTGTAAAACTTCTATCTCGGTTAAAAAATCCATGTCTATACTCTTTTTTCTGTTTTCAAAGTGAAACTTTGAAGCTTTTAGAGATATAAGTATCCTGAAATCCTCACCTCAGTAGTACATAGCCATGAAACACGTTTTTCACTATGCATGAAATTGCATGTAGAGGCATTAAACAGTTTTACGTAACAGCCGAATCTTCCTGATCCTCTGTTGTAACTTCTATGGAAATCTGACAGCTCTATATTTGGGGATATCTATCACCACCTGATTTTGGGGATAAATTCAAATTATATCCCCAGCTTTGAAAAAAATATAGTTTCTCGGATAGGGAAAGTCCTTCGACGCCGCCGCAGCGGCCGCGTGGCCGCCACGGCGCAACCACTGCCAGCATGGCGCCACCACCGCAGCTGCAGCGCCACCACCATCATCACGCTGCTACCACCACCGCCGCGCCGCCGCCACCGCCGCCGCGCCGCCACCACCGCTCCCGCGCCGCCGCCGCCGCCCACGCGCCGCCGCCACCACCCCCGCGCCGCCACCAAAGCCCCCGTGTCGCCTTCAACGCAGCCGCAGTTGCAATGCCGCCACAGCAGGTGTGACGCCACAACCACAGGTGCGACGCCGGCACCGCTGGTGGGACGCCGCCACCGCAGGTGCGACGCCGCCGCCGCAGTTGCGATGCCGCCGCCGCAGTTGCGATGCTGCCGCCGCAGTTGAGACCCCGCCGCCGCAGTTGCAATGCCGCCACAGCAGTTGTGATGCCGCCATCGCAGTTGCGATGCCGCCACCGCAGTTGCGAGGCCGCCACTGCATTGGCGAGGCTGCCACTGCAGTTGCGAGGCCGCTACCGTAGTTGCGACGCCGCGACCGCAGATGCAACGCCGCCACCGTAGTTGCAACGCTGCCACCTTAGTTGGGACGCCGCCACCGCAGTTGCGACGCCGCCACCGCAGTTGCAACGCCGCCACCGCAGATGTGACGCCGCAACCGCAGTTGCAATGCCGCCACCGCAGTTGGGACGCCGCCACCGCAGCTGCGATTCCGCCACCGCAGTTGCGACGCCGCCACCGCAGTTGCGACGCCGCCACCGCAGTTGCGACGCTGCCACCGCAGTTGCAACGCCGTCACCGCAGTTGCGATACCGCCACCGCAGTTGCGACGCCGCCACCGTAGTTGCGACGCCGCCACCGCAGTTGCGATGCCGCCACCACAGTTGTGACGCCGCCACCACAGTTGCAACGCCGCCACCGCAGTTGCAACGCCGCCGCCTCAGTTGTGACGCCGCCGCCGCAGTTGTGACTCGGCCACTGCAGTTGCGACGCCGCCACCGCAGTTGCAATGCCACCACCGCAATTGGGATGCCGCCACCGCAGTTGCTACGCCGCCACCGCAGTTGCAACGCCGCCACCGCAGTTGCGACACCGCCACCGCAGTTGCTACACCTCCACCGCAGTTGTGATGCCGCCACCGCAGTTGCGACGCCGCCACCACAGTTGCGACGCCGCCACCACAGTTGCGACGCCGCCACTGCAGTAGCGATGCTGCCACCGCAGTTGCGGCACCCGCCACCACAGTTGCGACGCCGCCACCACAGTTGCGATGCCGCCACCACACTTACAACACCGCCACCGCAGTTGCGATGCCTGCACCACAGTTGCGACGCCGCCACGGCAGTTGCGACGCCTCCACCGCATTTTCGACACCGCCACCGCAGTTGCGACGCCGCCACCGCAGTTGCGACGCCGCCGCCGCAGGTGCGACGCCGCCACCGCAGGTGTGACGCCGGCACCGCTGGTGCGACGCCTCCACCGCAGGTACGACGCCGCCGCCGCAGTTGCGATGCCGCCGCCGCAGTTGCGACGCTGCGGCCGCAGTTGCGACGCCGCCGCCGCATTTACGACGCCGCCACCGCAGTTGCGATGCCGCCACTGCAGTTGCGACGCCGCCATTGCAGTTGCGACGCCGCCCCCGTAGTTGCAACACCGCCACCGCAGTTGGGACGCCGCCACCGCAGTTGTGACGCCGCCACCGCAGTTGCGATGCCGCCGTCGCAGTTGCAATGCTGCCAACACAGTTGTGACGCCGCCACCGCAGTTGTGACGCGTCGACCGCAGTTCAGACGACGCCACCACAGCTGCGACGCCGCCACTGCAGTTGCGACGCCGCCACTGCAGTTGTGACACGGCCACCGCACTTGCGACGCCGCCACCGCAGTTGCGACGCCACCACCGCAGTTGCGATGCCGCCACCGCAGCTGCAAGGCCGCCACCGCAGCTGCGAGGCCACCACCGCAGTTGCCAGTCTGCCACCGCAGCTGCGAGGCCGCCACCGGAGTTGCGAGGCCGCCACCGCAGTTGCGAGGACGCCACCACAGTTGCGACGCAGTCACCGCAGTTGCGACGCCGCCACCGCAGTTGCAACGCCACCACCGCAGTTGCGACGCCGCTACCGCAGTTGCGAGGCCGCCACCGCAGTTGCGAGGCCATCACCGCAGTTGCGAGGCCGCCACTGCAGTTGCGACGCCGCGACCGCAGTTGCGACGCCACCACCGCAGTTGCGACACCGCCACCGCAGTTGGGACGCCGCCACCGCAGTTCCTACGCCGCCACCGCAGTTGCGACACCGCCACGGCAGATGCGACGCGGCCACCGCAGTTGCGACGCCGCCACCGCAGTTGTGAGGCCACCACCGCAGTTGTGAGGCTGCCACCGCAGTTGCGATGCCGCGACCGCAGTTGCGACGCCGCCGCCGCAGTTACGATGCCGCCACCACAGTTGGGACGCCGCCACCGCAGTTGCGACGCTGCCACTGCAGTTGCGACACTGCCACTGCAGATGTGACGCCACCACCGCATTTGCGACGCCACCACCGCAGTTGCGACGCCGCCACCACAGTTGTGATGCCGCCACCGCAGTTGCGACGCTGTTAGAATTTGTGATCGTTGAATGCCACAAAACTTTCTGGACAGCGCAGACCAATCGCTTCAGAACCAGAGCAGATCAACACAGGCGCTCACAGCCAGATCTGCTCAATCAGCGATGGAGAAATGAAGTCCCTTTCATCAGGATTGACTAACTCCTGGGTACAGATACTACTGACATCTAGTACTCAAAATAATAATGAGAATGGGATCACATCTGCCTTAAAATCTGCCTCGCTCGCCTTCACCTCCTGTGCGTCTCGCTCCGCAGCCACGGTTCTGCCGTCTGCCGCCGGCACCTGCCGTCTTCGCTGTGTGCACTTGGGTCCCGGTCACACTGGTCCTTCGATGAGACCTGAATAGTACTGTCTTTGGTGTCGTTCGATGTGATCCGGTACATGTCATTTATGCGTTGGTCGTGCGTCGTTGATCTTGGATCGGATGGCCTCCGAGTTTCTGTGTCATCGATATTTATCGATGCCACATCCCCCCCCCAGTTGTCCGCACTGTCTTCCCTCATATCGATCGGACTGGTAGTCCGGTACTCTGTTCTCTTTTTACTCCTTTCGAGATGCCACGTCAGCCTCCTGCCAGAGCTCCACTCAGGCTACCGCCTCCAGACCACTTCACACAGTAGTGCAAAGGTCTACACAATATTTGCTGCTCGTGATCATGTCTCTCTCAAACAACAGGTACATATGAATGGGCAGGGGAGGCATGGGTAGACCCTCTCTCCTGATCCAACGGTAGACATGAGGCATAGTGTAGGGTAGCATAGGTGGCGGAGGGTCAGGGGAGAGAGTGGCGCCTCTCCCCTGGCCCTCTGCGTTATGCCATTTTGGAGCATACCCCATTTTATCATTTTTCCAACATTCCCCCCCATATGCTCCAATCACCAGAGATGTTGAGGATCCTACGAAGGGACTGAAGAGGAGAGGAACTAAACTATTTTTTTGTGTTTGCTGATTTCCCACCCCCCCAGAAGTCTACATCTATCTAGTAAAGAAGTGCTAGCGTAGAAGACAAACAATACTATCTGTTTTGTCACTGTGGCCCTCAATCCTCACCCTCAATCCAGTCCTCGCATTGGGGGATGAGGGCATCATTTGTCACTCCCTCCCTTTGTTTTGTTTAATATTATTCCAGTACCAATCCCATCCCACCGCACAGTGCATCGTGTTGACGATGCTCCAAGGCTTTTGTGAATACATCTGCGATCTGCTCCTTTGTTCCCACATAGTCCAACTGCACCTCCCCTTCAGCCACAGCATCGCGGACATAGTGGTATTGTCTCTTGACGTGCTTGGTCCTGTCATGCAGTACGGGATCCTCAGATAGCGCTATGGTGCCTTGATTGTCGCAAAAAATGGTAGTTGGTTCCAGTTGACTGAAACCCAGTTCTTCCAGCAGCATACGGATCCAGACTGCTTCCCTGGTTGCTTCACTGGCTGCAATGTACTCTGCCTCGGTTGATGAAAGAGCAACCACTGATTGTTTTTTTGATCGCCAGGAGACGGGTCCACCACTTAGCAGAAAAACATAGCCAGTCGTAGATTTGCTGGTGCTTTTGTCACCGGACAGATCTGCGTCACAGAAGCCGATGAGACGAACGCTGCTTTGGGGTTGATACTTGATCTTTTGTTCAGCGTTGCATTTGAGATAACGAATGCTGCGTTTGGCCGCTGCCACATGATCTGTTGTTGGGTTTTTACACCCTTGGCTGAGTAGTCCAACAGTGAATGAGAGGTCAGGTCGAGTTCCCACACTCGCATACATCAGGGAACCGACAAGACTGGGATACAGTTTGGTCTCACTGGGGTCTGCCAGCATCTCACTGGTCACTGGCTTTGTGAGGCCGTGGTCGACTGCCAGTGGGGTGCTGGTAGGATGCGGCTGATCCAAGTTGAATGTTTCGGCCATGCGCGTGATGTAGGTGCTCTGCGATAGGGTGATTTCTGGTGGGCTGCGACTGTGGTGAATCTAGATGCCCAGGTAGAAGCGTAGAGGTCCTTCATCACTCATCTCAAACGTGGCAGAGAGTGTCTGCTTGAACTCAGTGATGATGGAGAGGGATCGGCCAAACAGAATTAGGTCGTCGACGTAGAGGATCACACCCAAGTTGTGGAGGCCGTCCTTGTAGTAAACCAAGTGGTCAGAGTGCAGGCGCTTGAGGTTTTGACTGAGGAAAAAATCATGGATGCGTTTGTTCCATTGCCTCGGCGCCTGCTTGAGGCCGTAGAGGGCTTTGAGCAGCCGACATACCTTGTTTCCCCCCCCCCGGCTGGACAAAGCCCTCAGGCTGTGTCATGAAAACTTCTTCATCAAGTTCTCCGTTGAGAAAGGCCGATTTAACATCCATCTGATGAAGGAACCAATTCTCGTGAGCCGCCAGAGCAAGGATGATGCGGATGGAGCTGTACTTGGCAACTGGGGCAAAAGTGTCGCTGTAGTTGACACCTTGAACTTGACTGTAGCCACGTGCCACAAGGCGAGCCTTGTATCTGTCGGGAAGACCATGCTCCTCAAGTTTGCGTTTGAAGATCCATTTACACGTAACAACGGGGGCACCTGGCGGAAGATCAACCAGAGTCCAGGTCTGTTGCTTCTGTAGTTGCTCAAACTCGCTGACAGCTGCAGAGTGCCAATCAGCAGAATCGGGACGAGACATGGCATCTTTGAAGCTGACTGGGTCCACCACAGGGGTGACAAAAGCATAGTCGAAGGAGAGAGAACCAGGGGAAATAGGAGGTTCAGGGGGAACGGAAGGTGCTGGAGAAGCAGAGGAAACCCCACAGGAAAAGACAGCAGTGAGGGCCTTGAGGTTTGGGCTGCGCGAGGAACGACGTGGTGGGGCTGTAGGATCATAGTCCTTGGGCCAGTTGCGAGAGAGTCGAGGTGCTGAGGGTGGCGGTGGAGGCGGCGGCGGAGGCGACACAGGTGGAGGCACCACAGGGCGATCAGCTGCAGGAACAATAGGAGGGATGATGCCGGCGTGCTCATCAGGACCAAAGTCAACAGGGTGCTGAGGAGGAAGAAGAGGCTCAGGGTCCATGGAGATGATGTGGAGCTGCGGAGGACTGGAGGAGAAAGCAGCTCGGTCAGTCAGGGTTTCATCAAAAGTGGCACTCCGACTCCGAACAATGCATTTGGCCACCGGATCCCAGATGCGATAGGCCTGGCTGTTGTCTGCATATCCCACTAAGATGCCCTTCAGGGTGTGGGACCCAAGTTTTTCCCGAGCACCAGGTTGGACCCAGGCATAGGCCGTGCTCCCAAAAACTTTCAGATGGCCAACATTGGGGGCATGACCATGCCAGCTTTCATACGGAGTGCTGTGGTTGTGAAGACGTTTGCAGGGAAGACGGTTGAGGAGATNGACAGCCTTAACTCGTTGATCAGTTTCATTTTCAACACGGCGCACCCAGGTCATGATGTGTTCTGCAGCTTCAGACTTGTGACGCAGGAAGCGGAGCCAGACATAGTGGGTAAAGTCGTCAAGGAGGAGAAGGAAATAGTTTTTGCCAGAGATAGAAGGGTCTTTGATGCAGCAAAGATCCATGTGGACCAGATGAAGTTTGTCAGAAGCGCGGACGTCAGAGTGAGTGGGGAAGGGCTGCTGTTGTTGCTTTCCTGGGAGACATCCTTCACAGCAGGTGGAGCTGGGTTGTGTCAAAGTACGGGGCAGAGAGTCAACGATGCCTTGTTTGGACATGGTCACCAATGTGGAAAAACCCACATGACCAAGTCGTTGGTGCCATAACATCGTCAGAAGGTCAGAAGAAGGTGGTGATGATGAGAAACTTGAGGGTCCGCTGGCGGCTAAGGCCACGTCAGGTGTGTCGTCATCAGGTTCAAGGTCCAGTGTTGGAAGAATGGTCAAGTTGCCTTCTCTCTTGGCTTCAGCTACAATGTGTCCATTTCCGGCAAAGATACGGCAGCTCTTGTCAGCTCCAAAAACAACATTGCAGCCTTTGTCATTGAGACGTGTTACAGATAGAAGGTTAGCAGCCAAATCTGGGACAAACAGGACATCTGAGAAAGTGCGNACGTAGAGGATCACACCCAAGTTGTGGAGGCCGTCCTTGTAGTAAACCGAGTGGTCAGAGTGCAGGCGCTTGAGGTTTTGACTGAGGAAAAAATCATGGATGCGTTTGTTCCATTGCCTCGGCGCCTGCTTGAGGCCGTAGAGGGCTTTGAGCAGCCGACATACCTTGTTTCCCCCCCCCCGGCTGGACAAAGCCCTCAGGCTGTGTCATGAAAACTTCTTCATCAAGTTCTCCGTTGAGAAAGGCCGATTTAACATCCATCTGATGAAGGAACCAATTCTCGTGAGCCGCCAGAGCAAGGATGATGCGGATGGAGCTGTACTTGGCAACTGGGGCGAAAGTGTCGCTGTAGTTGANGAGGCCACTTTCTGTTGGAAACTGATAGAGACTTTGACAGTGCCAACACCGATGGCAGGAATGATGCGCCCATCTCCAATCCGAACCGGTTTTGGTTTCTTGAATTCTCTGTAATCTGTAAACCAGGCTCTGTTGCAGGTCATGTGCCTGGTACTTCCAGAGTCAAGAATCCAAGCCAGAATACCAGCTGCCAGCAGGAAGGCACTGTCAATGGTGCAGAGGGCCATTTCTTCCAGGATGAATTCCGCATCTTCTGAGGCCGCTTTGTGGATTGTAGATGAGGATGCAGTTGGTGGGATGTCGTCAGCAGGAGTGATGAAGTTGATGCTGGTGTTGTCCGAGTTGGCGCTGGTGATGTTGGTGTTTCCAAGGGTTTCCAATTGGAAGAGCAGTTGATTCCAATTTTCAGTCATTTGAGTCATCATTTGTCTGAAACTGCCAATAAGACTGGATGGAGTCTCAGCTTGAAAGGTGTCTGTTGTCAGCAAGGCATGTTGAGCATCGGGATGTCTTGGTCGTTGTGGTTTGTCGCAGAAGCGGTTCAGGTGGCCCAGTTGCTGACAGTTCCAACATCTTACATTTTCGAAGCCTTTACTTCCTGGTGCTCCTGCTGGAATAATCCCACTGGAGGCTTGAAGTCGCTGGAGATTTGGATTTGGTGGGAATCTGGAGCCAGAGAAACCTCCCTGTCCAGGACCTTGATATCTGGGAGGTTGTCGTTGCTGCTGATAATGGTGTCCAAATTTTGCTGCAAGGGCGGCTTCAATACCTTCGGGGATCTTCAGGTATTTTTCTTCAGCTCGAAATAGACTGTCAAAGCACGTTCCAAGGTAAGTTCATAGACTCCGACTGCTGCAGGTGCTGCTGCCGCAGCAGCTTGTCCTGCGGGGGCGGCATTGGCAGCTGCATTTCCTCCATTAGCAGGTGCTGGTAGAAGTCTGGCAGCTTCCAGAGTCTGAAGTCTTGTATCAAACATTGCGCCCTGTTCTTGAAAGGCCAATAGCTGCTCAACAGTGTTGTTAAATCTGGAGGGTAAACTTGCAAAGAGTCGAAGTACAACCACTTTTTCAGGAAGTGTCTGCCCCATGGTTGCGATGCAGTCAATCAGCTGCTTCAGTTGTGCCACGTGATCCTCCAATTTGGTCATGTCACCCATCTTGAGTTCGCAGAATTGGATGAGGAGGTTGTGGAGTTCAGAGTCCCCCACTTTCAGGTAGCGCTGTTGAAGTACCAACCATGCACGTCTTGGATCCAGTGTTGGGTTGCCGTCTTTGATTAAAAACTTCAACCTGTCAGACACTTGCATGGCCAGCAGAGCAAAAGCTTGGTCACATCTTCGTTGCCATTGGAGTCGGGCATCTTCAGTGGCATCGGCGGCCAGTGTCTCAGTGGGAGGGTCAGAAACTACCCCCCACAGTCCTTTTGCCAAGAAGACCATCTTCATGTTGAATGCAAAGTCATTGTAGTTGGTGCTGTCAAACGGCTGAAATTTGAACTGATCACCCATGCCGCCTCCGTGGAAGGTCGCCATGAGCCTGAACGTTGTTTCCTTGATCCAGTTGAACAGCGCAACCAGTCCTTGAGTGATTTGTGGCACACCTCGCTCTGATACCAAATGTTAGAATTTGTGATCGTTGAATGCCACAAAACTTTCTGGACAGCGCAGACCAATCGCTTCAGAACCAGAGCAGATCAACACAGGCGCTCACAGCCAGATCTGCTCAATCAGCGATAGAGAAATGAAGTCCCTTTCATCAGGATTGACTAACTCCTGGGTACAGATACTACTGACATCTAGTACTCAAAAGAATAATGAGAATGGGATCACATCTGCCTTAAAAGCTGCCTCGCTCGCCTTCACCTCCTGTTAGTCTCGCTCCACAGCCACGGTTCTGCCGTCTGCCGCCGGCACCTGCCGTCTTCGCTGTGTGCACTTGGGTCCCGGTCACACTGGTCCTTTGATGAGACCTGAATAGTACTGTCTTTGGTGTCGTTTGATGTGATCCGGTACATGTCATTTATGCGTTGGTCGTGCGTCGTTGATCTTGGATCGGATGGCCTCCGAGTTTCTGTGTCATCGATATTTATCGATGCCACATCCCCCCCCCAGTTGTCCGCATTGTCTTCCCTCATATCGATCGGACTGGTAGTCCGGTACTCTGTTCTCTTTTTACTCCTTTCGAGATGCCACGTCAGCCTCCTGCCAGAGCTCCGCTCAGGCTACCGCCTCCAGACCACTTCACACAGTAGTGCAAAGGTCTACACAATATTTGCTGCTCGTGATCATGTCTCTCTTGAACAACAGGTACATATGAATGGGCAGGGGAGGCATGGGTAGACCCTCTCTCCTGATCCAACGGTAGTCATGAGGCATAGTGTAGGGTAGCATAGGTGACGGAGGGTCAGGGGAGAGAGTGGCGCCTCTCCCCTGGCCCTCTGCGTTATGCCATTTTGGAGCATACCCCATTTTATCATTTTTCCAACAGACGCTGCACCCGCAGTTGCAACGCTGCCGCCGCAGTTGCGATGCCGCCGCCGCAGTTGGGATGCCGCCACCGCAGTTGCGATGCCGCCACCGCAGGTGCAAAGCCGCCGCCGCAGATGCGACGCTGCCGCCGCAGTTGCGAAGCCGCCGCCGCAGTTGCGACGCAACCGCTGCAGTTGCGATGCCGCCACCGCTGTTGTGACGCGTCCACCGCAGTTGCGACGCTGCCACCGCAGTTGCGAAGCCGCCACCACAGTTGCGACGCCACCACCGCAGTTGCGACGCCGCCACCGCAGTTGAGACGCCGCCACCGCAGTTGCGACGCCGCCACCGCAGTTGCGACGCTGCCACCGCAGTTGCAACGCCGCCACCACAATTGCGATGCCGCCACTGCAGTCGCGACGCTGCCACCGCAGTTGCAACGCCGCCACCGCAGTTGCGACACCCCCACCGCAGTTGTAACGCAGCCACTGCAGTTATGACGCCGCCACCGCAGTTGCGACGCCACCACCATAGTTGCGATGCCGCCACCGCAGTTGCGACGCCGCCACTGCAGTTGCGACGCCGCCACCGCAGTTGCGACGCTGCCACCGCAGTTGCGACGCTGCCACCGCAGTTGCGACGCTGCCACCGCAGTTGCGACGCTGCCACCGCAGTTGCGACGCTGCCACCGCAGTTGCGACGCTGCCACCGCAGTTGCGACGCTGCCACCGCAGTTGCGACGCTGCCACCGCAGTTGCGACGCTGCCACCGCAGTTGCGACGCTGCCACCGCAGTTGCGACGCTGCCACCGCAGTTGCGACGCTGCCACCGCAGTTGCGACGCTGCCACCGCAGTTGCGACGCTGCCACCGCAGTTGCGACGCTGCCACCGCAGTTGCGACGCTGCCACCGCAGTTGCGACGCTGCCACCGCAGTTGCGACGCTGCCACCGCAGTTGCGACGCTGCCACCGCAGTTGCGACGCTGCCACCGCAGTTGCGACGCTGCCACCGCAGTTGCGACGCTGCCACCGCAGTTGCGACGCTGCCACCGCAGTTGCGACGCTGCCACCGCAGTTGCGACGCTGCCACCGCAGTTGCGACGCTGCCACCGCAGTTGCGACGCTGCCACCGCAGTTGCGACGCTGCCACCGCAGTTGCGACGCTGCCACCGCAGTTGCGACGCTGCCACCGCAGTTGCGACGCTGCCACCGCAGTTGCGACGCTGCCACCGCAGTTGCGACGCTGCCACCGCAGTTGCGACGCTGCCACCGCAGTTGCGACGCTGCCACCGCAGTTGCGACGCTGCCACCGCAGTTGCGACGCTGCCACCGCAGTTGCGACGCTGCCACCGCAGTTGCGACGCTGCCACCGCAGTTGCGACGCTGCCACCGCAGTTGCGACGCTGCCACCGCAGTTGCGACGCTGCCACCGCAGTTGCGACGCTGCCACCGCAGTTGCGACGCTGCCACCGCAGTTGCGACGCTGCCACCGCAGTTGCGACGCTGCCACCGCAGTTGCGACGCTGCCACCGCAGTTGCGACGCTGCCACCGCAGTTGCGACGCTGCCACCGCAGTTGCGACGCTGCCACCGCAGTTGCGACGCTGCCACCGCAGTTGCGACGCCCCCACCGCAGTTGTAACGCAGCCACTGCAGTTACGACGCCGCCACCGCAGTTGCGACACCCCCACCGCAGTTGTAACGCAGCCACTGCAGTTATGACGCCGCCACCGCAGTTGCGACGCCACCACCATAGTTGCGATGCCGCCACCGCAGTTGCGACGCCGCCACTGCAGTTGCGATGCCGCCACCGCAGTTGAGACGCCGCCACCGCAGCAGTTGCAACGCCGCTACCGCAGTTGCGACGCCGCCACCACAGTTGCGACGCCGCCACCGCAGTTGCGACGCCGCCACCGCAGTTTCGACTCTGCCACCGCAGTTGCGACGCCGCCACCGCAGTTGTGACGCCGCCATTGCAGTTGCGATGCCGCCACCGCAGTTGCGACGCAGCCACCGCAGTTGCGACGCTGCCACCGCAGTTGCAATGCCGCCACCGCAGTTGTGATGCCGCCACTGCAATTGCGATGCCGCAACCGCAATTGCAACGCCGCCACTGCAATTGCAACGCCGCCACCGCAATTGCGACGCTGCCACTTCAATTGCGGCGCCGCCACTTCAATGGCAACGCCACCACTTCAATTGCAATCCCACCACTTGAAATGCAGTGCCACAGCTTCAATTGTGTCCTCACCACTTCAATTGCAATCCCACCACTTCAACTGCAGTGCCACCACTTCAATTGTGATGCCACCACTTTAAGTGCAATGCCACCACTTCAATTGCAATGGCACCCAATCAGTCCCTCTGGTACAGCCATAATACATCACTGCGATATGGCCAGCTGCGGTGTAGGTGTGAGTTACACCGATCTTGTCATCGCAACGTTGCAATGACAAGATCGTGGTCCCCCAGAGAGGTCTGCGAGAGGTACACCCTCTGACATCGTGTGATTGCAATGACAAGATCTTTGTTATGGTAACGACCTGGTTGCGTTTGCCCAGCCCTAGTCTTGCAACAAGTTCCCAAGTCTTGCCCACTTGCATCAAGTCTTGCCCATTTGCACCAAGTCTTGCCCACTTGCACCAAGCCTTGCCCACTTGCACCGGGTTTTGCCCACTTGCACCAAGTCTTGACCACTTGCACCAAGTCTTGCCCACTTGCACCAGGTCTTGCCCACTTGCACCAGGTCTTGCCCACTTGCACAAATTCTTGCCCACTTGCACCAAGTCTTGCCCACTTGCACCAAGTCTTGCCCACCTGCACCAAGTCTTGCCCACTTGCACCAAGTCTTGCCCACTTGCACCAGGTCTTGCCCACTTGCACCAAGTCTTGCCCACTTGCACCAAGTCTTGCACACTTGCACCAAGTCTTGCCCACCTGCACCAAGTCTTGCCCACTTGCACCAAGTCTTGCCCACTTGCACCAAGTCTTGCCCACTTGCACCAGGTCTTCCCCACTTCAGCTGCAAACATCTAAACTCAAATCTCTTCCCGTCCGTTTGCCGTGCAGATGAACATCGAGCTTCTCTCCATCAAACAAAACACGTTGGGGTAGGCCAAGCCGGGTTCGAGATTGCATGTCCTGGGAAACAAACAAGGAACATAAAATCAACGAAGATGCTTTCGGGTATGTCGAGCCGTGTTTTGTGTTTTGATGTTTTAAAACTCGTCTGGGAAACCTAGATCTCAAACGAACTGCTTACAATAAAGTTCGAGCCATTCCGCACGTATGTCCTGCCTGCGCTTGTTGTGCCACACATCACGTAATGCCTGTCAAAACATTATTCTATCGAGTGCAAAGTGGAATGTGCACTTGACTCCCCTCTCTTCCGTCACCCATCAGTGCTTCAATAGTTCTCTGTTCGGTGTTGTGTTGCTCAGAAACACAAAAGAGGAGGTGGGGGGGGGGGGGGG